>BKCP01003780.1:836705-925747 GCA_008636005.1 Striga asiatica
AGGTTAGGGATGCTGTATTCGGGATTGATCCCAACAGCGTTTCTGGCCCGGATGGTTTCTCCTCCCTCTTCTATCAGGTCTGCTGGGATATTGTCGAGACTGACGTCCAGGAGGCAATGTTGGACTTTTTCTCCGGCCACCGGATGCCGGATTCCTTCACGTCTACCTCTGTCGTCTTGATCCCCAAACGACCCAACCCGAGCTCTTGGTCCGATTATAGGCCCATAAGCCTGTGTAACGTGACCAACAAGCTCATTTCGAAGATTCTTAACGGCCGTCTCGCCCCTCTTCTCCCCTCTCTCATCTCTCCGAACCAGAGTGGATTCGTCAAGGATCGGGTCATTAGTGATAATATCCTTTTGGCCCAGGAGATGATCCACGACATCTCCCGAGCGGACTGGAAGCGGGCTCCGAATATCGCGCTGAAGCTAGACATGGCTAAGGCGTATGATAGGGTTGAGTGGCCGTTTCTTAGGGAGGCGTTGGCTAGGATGGGATTCCCTGAGCGTTGGATCAGCTTTGTGGAGGCGTGTGTGGAGCATTGCACGTTCTCGGTCCTGATTAATGGCAGCCCCACCGATTTCTTTCCCTCTTCTAGAGGCCTTAGACAGGGTGACCCTCTTTCCCTTTCCCTTTTCGTCCTTGCGGCGGACTACCTCTCTCGCTGCCTTGACGGCTTCACCCGCGACTCTCCCCACATGACCTATAGCACCCGTGGCTACGGTCCTACCGTCTCTCACCTTTCTTACGCGGATGACATCATTATCTTCACCCGGGCGGATGATGATGGACTGGTCGAGCTCATGCGCCTTTTGGAGCACTATGGCTCGGTCACCGGTCAGCTGGTCAGCGTGCAGAAGAGCACCTTCATCCTTTCATCTGCCACAGTGGACAGGTGGGCTCAGCGGGTCCACGACATTACTGGCTTTGCGCGTGGCGACCTTCCCATTACTTACGTCGGGGTCCCTTTATATAAGGGCAACCTCACGAGAGCGCTCTTTGCGGGCGTCAGACAGAGGATGATCGATAGGATCTCTGGTTGGTCGCATAGATATCTTTCTTTCGGTGGTCGGCTAGCGCTGATCAAGAGCACCCTTAGCTCTCTTCCGATTCACTTGCTTATGGTCCTCGACCCCCCTAGGTCTACTCTTGACGAGCTTGACCAGATTATGGCTCGTTATTTTTGGGGTTATGAGGACGGGTCTGGGAGGGGGAGACGTACTCACTGGGTGAGTTGGGACTCTATCTGCCGCCCCCTCCCAGAGGGTGGCCTTGGCATCCGCCGCCTTAGGGACATTGTTACAGCTTTCTCATACAAGCTGTGGTGGCGCTTCAGGGAAGGAAAGTCGCTTTGGGCTCAGTACCTTCGCGGCAAGTACTGCCCTAGACGTGCCAACCACCCTTGTTGGGTCACGGCTGTTGATCATGATAGCAGGTAGTGGCGGCGCCTCACTAGGATCGGGAGGCAGGCCCAGGATCACATCTTTTGGGTTTTGGGTAGGGGCGATGTCAGTGTTTGGGATGAGTGGTGGGTAGGTGATAGGCCGTTGTCTAAGGATAAGCAGGTGTCGCATTCCCCCTACCTGCTCGTGAGCGACCTCTGGACGGACGGTTCGTGGGATAGGGGGAAGCTTGATAGGGAGTTGGGGGCTGGTGCGGGTTTTAGCGAGCAGTTATTAGATCAGATCCAGCAGATCCCTATCTCGGGGGACGGTTCAGATAGCATGAGGTGGAGACTTACATCATCAGGTGTGTTTTCTACTACCTCGGCTTGGGAGCAGATAAGGCTGAGGGATCGGCCTAATCTCCTTTTCGGGGCTATCTGGAGTGACCTTTTTACGCCTACTATTTCGGTATTCCTTTGGCGCCTTCTCTTGCGCCGGATACCCGTCGATACTGTGCTACACGCGAGGGGGATCTCCTTCCCCTCTCGGTGTGTGTGTTGTTCTGAGACTGGACGCCATGAGACTGAGACCTTTACCCACCTTTTTCTAGAGAGTGAGATTGTGAGGAGAGTGTGGGAGCATTTTGCCACTTGGACTCATATATCCCTACCCACCACATACAGTTTTTTTGAGCTCCTGAGTTTTTTCTCACAGAGCACACACCTTAGACACGTGGGCTTCCTCATTCCTTGTCTGATCCTTTGGTTCACCTGGACAGAAAGGAATAGTGCGAAGCATAGGGATATTACTTTTATGTTTTCTCACATTGTTTTGCAGGTTGAGAGACACATTTCACTCCTCATCTCATTGGGCAGGCTCACGGCCCGAGACTGGACAGGCTGCACGCCACCGCATCGCTACATGGTGGCCCCACCACCGCCTGTTCGGCCTCCTCGGGCCAGAGCTGTTGTTTGGCTTCGACCTGACTCTCCGTGGGTCAAGCTGAACACTGATGGCTCCTTTGATCGCCACACTGGAGTTGCCGGAGGAGGAGGCTTGATTCGGGACCATAGCGGCGCCCTCATCACCGCCTTCCACGCGTCCATTCAGGCCTCCTCGAGCTACGATGCAGAGATTCAGGCACTACAGATTGGCCTTCAGATTGCTGTCCACCTCTCTAGTCATATATGGATCGAGCTGGATGCTGCGGCTGTCGCCACCCTCCTGACTTCGGGCCATCAGGGCTCGTGGCAGATTCAGCACCCGCTTATGCGCATTAGAGATCTACTTCGGTCAGTCCATCACAGGATCACGCACATTTTCCGTGAGGGGAACAGACCGGCTGATTACCTGGCCAGCCTTGGCGCCACCATACCAGGCACACATACATTCCAGACCGACACTGCTCCACTCCGCCTTCGCACTCTTGTACGGATGGACCAGCTTGGATATCCAGCGTTCCGCTTTCACTAGTTTAGGATTTCTATTTTCATTAGTATAGACATTTATCTCGGGCATCTGTTAGCCCGAAGATCGACTTTATATTGTAGTTTTTTGTTTCTTTTTCGTTTTTCGGTTTTTTCTTTCTTGTTTTTCTTTTGGTTTTGGTTTTGATTCTCAGACTATGTAGACCTTTGTATCTGGTTCGTTGACATTATTGGGCTCCCGTTTTTGGGGCCCTGATCTATGCACAGGTTGGGGATCCAGCCCAATCCCCCGCCCTTCCGGGGCGTTGTTTGTTTAAAAAAAAAAAAAAAAAACCTAGCAACAAAAGACAACTAACCTAGCAGCAAGAAAGAAATAACCTAGCAACAAAAGACAACTAACCTAGCAGCAACAGACAACTAACCTAGCAGCAAGAAAGAACTAACCTAGCAACAAAAGACAACTAACCTAGCAGCAAGAAAAAAATAACCTAGCAACAAAACTCAACTAACATAGCAGCTACAAATAACTAACCTAGCAACAGCAAACAACTAACCTAGCAACAAGACACAACTAACCTAACAAGAAAGAAATAACATAACAAAAAACAAATGGTCAACGGTCAACGTCGGAAGTCAACGCCGGAGTCAACGGTCAACGCCGGAAGTCAACGATTTTCGCCGGAAGTCAACGCCGGAAGTCAACGGTCAACGCCAGAGTCAACGGTCAATGGTCATAATAATATTTAAATAATTAAAAATAAAGAATTAAATAATAAAAATAAAAAATTATCATTTAAATCAAGATCTAAATCTTGTGGCTAGGAATGAGTCTCACATTCTCACTTTAAATAATGGGATGCATTGGAACCAATCCCTATATATATATATATAACCATTTCCAAGCTGTTGGCTTCCAGACTCAAGCCTTGTTTATCCTCTTGCATTAGTGACTACCAAGCTGCTTTTATTGAGGGTAGACAACTGACTGATAATGTCATCATTGCACAAGAGGCTTTCCACTTTTTGAACAGGCACTCCACTGGTCCTAATTGCTTTATGGCCTTGTAATTAGACTTAATTCAAGCTTTTGATCGTGTGGAATGGCTCTGCCTGAAAAAGATCATGATCAAAATGGGTTTGCACTTTGAGTTTGTTAAGCTGCTGATGATTTGTGTTTCAACTGCCTCCTTTTCTTTCAAAGTTAATGGCTCAATTGATGGTTATGTGACTCCATCCAGAGGCATTAGGCAGGGGGATCCTCTATCCCCCTACCTATACATCATTGTTGTTGAATTACTTACTGCTCTAATCCTCAATGCTATCGCTACTGGTCAATAACATGGGACGAGGCTGTCTAGAAATGGACCTCTGCTATCACATCTCCTCTTTGCAGATGATTTACTTTTCTTCTGCAGAGCTGGTTCAGATCAGGCTGGCACACTCATGACCTTTATGGAGCAGTATAAACTTTTCACTGGTCAGGCTGTAAATCTTCAAAAGTCAGCTATCTTTTTCAGCCGCAATACACCTCAACAACTTCAGACATCCATCTGTAGAACTCTGAATGGAATAGTGGCTCACAGATCAACCAAATACCTGGGCCTTCTTCTTGGTATTGGTAGATCTAAAACAGAAGTGTTTGAATACATTCTGAATTCAGTGAGAAAAAGACTAGCTAGTTGGAAGGCAAAACTGCTCAGCACTGCAGGCAAGGAAGTGCTAATTAAAGCTGTCATACAAGCAATTCCTGTATTCTCAATGTCCTGCTTCTCCTTGCCTATCTCTCTTTGTTCTGAAATCTCAAGACTCTGTGCTTAGTTTTGGTGGAAATCTGGGATGGACCATTCTCAAGGCATACACTGGAAAAAATGGTGCTTTTTATCCTTTCGCAAGGACAAAGGTGGACTGGGCTTCCATGATTTACATCTTTTTAATCAAGCCTTAATCTGCAAACAATTATGGAGGATAGCCACCAATCCAGACCTCCTTGTCAGCAAGCTCCTTAAAGACGGGTACTTCCCTCACTCTTCACTTGTTCATGCTACCAAGACTCAATGTGGATCCTGGATGTGGAATTGTTGGATGGATATAATGCCTTTCTTTGCTAAATGGCTAAAAGTAGAAATTAGAAGTGGGGCAGACACAAGAATTTCAGATTTCAATTGGGCCCCTAACCTAAGCTCACCATCTCCAACTTTGATTCCTATAGCCAAAGACCACTTGATTTGGGTTAGTGACCTTCTGCAATCAAATGGCTCACAATGGAATGACTGGTTGGTCCACCAGGTTTTTAGTGATGAAGACAGTTAGGCAATCCTTAACATAACAACTCTGAACCCTAGCAGAAAAGACAGACTTCTATGGGGACTTGATCAAAAAGGCCAATTTTCTGTCTCCAAGACCTATGCTTTCCTCAGTAATCAAAAGGTGTTGACCTCTGACATTCCAGAATGTAGCTCTTCATCTGCAGCTAAGAAATCAATCGAGTTCAAACACTGGAAATTGAATGTTGCTGGGAAAATCAAACATTTCATCTGGAAATGTTGGTCAGGCACTCTCCCTGTTGCTGTTCATTTAAAGAAAAGGGGAATTGACATTGATACCACTTATTCCATTTGTGGTGAGACTGTGAAAACATTAGAGCACCTTTTGTTTGATTGCCAGAGAGCTGTCCGTTTTTGGAACCTTAGTCCTGTACACTGGGATGGTTTGGCTGGTTTCCAAGACTCATTTAAAGCTTGGTGGTATGAGGTGTGCTCCCTTGACCATTCAGAGGTTGCCGAAGCAAGAATCCAACTCACGACTTATATGCTTTGGTGGCTTTGGAGGTCAAGAAACTTGTGGATTTTTCAAAAGTCCTTAATTCCAGAACACATGCTTATCAAAATGGCTCAAGCTGATTGGTTGGATTTTTCTGCTGCAGTTTAGTGTTTATGTTGGTTGTAGTTTTGTTGTTTTATTTGGATTAACTTCCTTACTAGGCCTTGAGGCAGTGGTCGGGAGTTAATTCTTTTGGTTTGCTTGTTAGCTTCGGTTTTTCTTGTGCTGCCATTGTGGTTGTGTACCTATGTGTATCTTTGTGTTTGTTGTTTTTGTGTCTTGTTTTAGTTGAGGTTCTAGACCGCCTAGTGCGTGTCTCACAGTTTATCTTTTTAGGTGTTGGTCCTTTGTATTCGAACTTGGTTCTAGACCGCCAATGNTAATGTGTAATAAGTGATTGTGATATTTATTAATGATCAAATATTTGTATAATAAAGTAATACCAATATAATTATTTGATTATAAGTGAAAAATTATCATGACATAACCTAAATGTACATGTATTTTATTGTATAAGTTGTTCGGCAATTCTCGGAAAAACGATCAATTTATGTGGTATATAAGATTTACGTTGTTCATTTTAAATTTATTATTTAATTTTGGTAATACTTTATGTTTATTATTATATGTTAAAATTGTATAAAAATTCGGTTATTTATCATATCATGTAATAATAGTCATAAATATATGGTAAATTCTACATTTCTATTGTTATTTTTTTTTTTATCAAAGTTGTTGAATTTGAATTAAATGTCTAAATTACCTTTAATTATTGGTCAAATGCACATATTTGACGACAATATGATCAAATAATTACCAGTTTGCCATTAATGATTGACCATAATTTGACTTCATCGTAGCCATTGATACGATTGATCCCATGGTCCATATCTATTCTCATTTCTTTCACTATCCATCATTCTCATATGATCCTAACTCTATATATATATATATATATATATATATATATATATATATATATATATATGTATCTTTTTTAATGGGCCTCTAAATATTTTTGTTTTTTTTTAGTAATTAAGTTTATTATTTTGGATTGTTAGTTGTAGGTTGAACTGTTTTCTGTTTGGTCTGGGGGCATATTTTTGAGCTTAGAGGAATTTTACTCTTTTTGGACTACCTAACTAATATATAATTATTATATATAATTGTTATTAAAAAAAATATCATTTTGTTGGCGGCCTGTGACCCCACAATTTTAATGTGGATCCGCCACTGAGCATTGCTAGTGTCGGATTTAGGCGATCTTCTGACTTGTCCTCTCAGTTTATTCAACTGTTGGTTGTCTTATTCAACTAGGAGTTGTATATTTGCACATTTGAGTGTTTTAATTTATAAAAATCTCTATCGTTTCGAGGGAAAAAAAAATATAAAAAGAACGAGTTACTTTCTTTTGTCAAAAGAATAATTTGAAAAGGTCAAGGAACTTATACCTAATCATTCTTGCTTATATTATATACTCAACGATATGACCTTATGGTTATGAAAAGGACTTTTAAGCAAGACCATTGACTTCAGCTATAACCGAAAAGAATTGACCACGGAATATTGGAAGGTATCTTAAACTCGGAAAAATATAATTTTTAATATAGTAGGTGAAATACTATTCATTTAGTTACAACTAACTCACGTTTATACTCTCGGACCTTGAAATAACCAGTCAGACTGACTATTATGTTGATATATGAGTATGAAATTCAAATATTTTTACTAATGATTATTATGAATTCCTATGCACATATCAGTCACTCCGTATGAATAAAGTAGATTTGCTCTTACATGTGACAATCGATTTATCTGCTAAGTGACGGGTTTTCAGAGCAAACGTACGACTTTAATTAAAACACACTTTCATATAGAATTTGGTATACATCTTTTAAAACCGTCTATCTTGATCTAGACTTGGCCACAGTTGGACCGGCCCAGAACCGGTCCACCCTAGCCGGTTTTTGAACCCGCCCATGACCCCTTAAGGGTCGGTTGTGGGTCGTGTTCTAATCCTTTTTAACCCGTCGGGCCGATCCGTTCCGACCGGGTTCGGAATTTCTGACGGGTCACAGTTATAATTTTTTATTTTTTTAAACCGGCAGTTCAATGAATCGCTAGGTCGGGCCGGTTCATTGAACCGACCCTTAAGCATTTGAGGCTGGGCCGGGCCACGACTTGTTGATTGGTCACCTCTTTCTTGATCGAATTATTTTTTTTTTGGGGGCCTTAAAGCGATGTTAGGAATATTTGATTTATAAAATAAATGTGAATTAAATGTGTATAGTTGTCATAAGTGCAGGTTGGCCAATAAGGGCAGCACAAGTCCTCTCCTTATGTTGGCTTAACCAATAAGGACAGGTTGGCCAGTACCCTCTGCAACTCCTCGAATGACTTTTGCGCCTCCTCTGTCCATTGGAATTTCAAGCTCATCTTCAACGTCCGGAACAGTGGGCCATTTTTCTTTGCCACTTTCGAAATAAAATGACTCCAGCCAGCGATTCGACCCGTTAAAATCTGCACCTCCTTCACCTTCATAGGGGGGTTCATCTCAATCACTGCTTGCACCTTCTCTGGGTTTACTTCGATGCCCCTCTTTGTCACCATATATCCCAGAAATTTCCCCGACTTCACTCCAAATGAACACTTAGCAGGATTTAATTTCATATCGTACGTTCTCAATGTCAAGAATGTTTCCCTCAAGTCGCCCACATGATCAACCTCCTCCTTACTCTTCACAAGCATATCATCAACATAGACCTCCATATTCCGCCTGAGCTGCTCCTTAAAGATTTTATCAACCAACCTCTGATATGTTGCTCCAACATTTTTTCAAACCAAATGGCATCACCACATAATAATACGTTCCCCTGCTCGTCACGAAACTCATACGCTTTCTATCTTCTCGAGCCAAAGGGATCTGATGATATCCCTGGGATGCATCCATCAAACTGAGCAGCTCACATCCCGCAGTGGAGTCGACCAGTTGATCAATCCTTGGCAATGGGTATAAATCCTTGGGGCACGCCTTGTTTAAATCACGAAAGTCAATACACATCCTCCATTTGCCCTCCGACTTCGACACCATCACTTTGTTAGATAACCACTCGGGGAACTGAATCTCCTTGATATCACCCGCCTTCAACAACTTTTTCACGTCCTGCTCGATCACCTTATCCATCTCTGCTCCATGATGTCTCCTCTTTTGTTTCACTGGCTTTACCGTGAGGTCGATGTTCAACCTATGCTCGATCACCTCTACACTGATGCCCGTTAAGTCCTTGGCGGTATAGGAAAAAATATCCGCAAAGTCTCTTATCAATCGAATTAACCTCGATCTTATTGGCTCCTCTAAGTCCTTCCCAATCCTGAACATCCACTCGTCATAACCTTCCACCATTTGAATCTCCTCGATCTCGCCACCTAGTTGCATCTCCACCTTTTTCTTTCCCTTATCGAGCTTTACCTTTTCCTCTCGCGACCTCGATCCACCAGGCCGATTTGGTATCTCCCCACCTGCCTCTTCGCCAACTGCTTATTATTACTCACCATGGTTTGGTAGCAGCTTCTCGATGTAAGTTGATCTCCTGCGACCTCGCCAACGTTTTTGCCCACTAGATATTTGATAGTCATGTGGTAAATCGACACTACCGCCTGGAACCAAGGTTGTCAAAACTGGACCGGACCGGCCGGTTCGACCGGTTCAACCGGGAACTGGCCATCACACCGGTCCAGTTTGGAGTATTGAGCCGCTGGGCCAAAAACCGGTCATGAACCTCTCGAACCGGTTAAAAACCGGTAAAACTGAAAAACCGGTAGCGGTTCAACCGATCCGACGGTTTTCAAATTTTGGCCATTTTGTGTACAAATCTCTTAGTCTTTATTTGAAAGACAATACCGTGCTTATGGTGTAGTGGCAAGGCATGTATTTAATGTACAGGGTGCCGTGTTCAATTCTTTACACCAACATTTTTGTTTCTCATTTTTGTAAAATGAATTTTTTTAATTTTAATCAAAATCATAGCTTAAAATTGATATTTTGTTTCTTATTACTTACATAATTAAAACTGAAAAAAAAATTAAAATGAAAATCCAAATTAAAAATTAAGATACAAATTACAAACTTATGGTAAATTACAAATAGGATATTATATGTTATAAAATTAATGATATAAAATAAAATTAATGATAAAATATATACATTTATATATTATACATATAAAATAAATAAATAAATTATATATTGGTTAAATCGGTTCGACCGGTTCGATCACTGGTCCGACCAGTGAACCATTGAACCGGTAGCTTCACCGATTCAATGACCGGTCCGATTTTGACAACCTTGTCTGAAACGCATTCAAACTGGTCCTCCCCATGATAATGTTGTACGACGATTCCGCCCCAATGACCACGAACCTCACCATCCTTAGTTTTCGTGTGGCTCCCTTCCTAGAGCAACATATAGACTCACCTCTCCCATCGACATCATCTCTCCTCCATTGAAACCATATAAGGCTATAGCCACCGACTTCACCTCCACATTTATCTCCCTGTTAATCTGTGTAAAACAATCATAAAACATCACATCGACGGAGCTCCCCGTATCAATGAACATCCTCTTCACATCAAAACCCGCCACCTCTGCCGTAATCACCTACGCATCGTTGTGGGGCAACACCACTCCCTCAACATCTTCTGCTCGAAACCTGATCTCCGGCATCCGAGTTGTGATACCCACTTCCTCTGTCTTCTTCTTCATCACTCGAACATGTCCTCTCCTCGCGTTGTTCGAGTCCCCGTCCGTTGGTCCTCCAGAAAGCATGTATATTGTTCCCCTTTTCATAAGGCCCAAACCTTCCTGCTCCACCCGATCTCTACTTCCTCGCCTTCTTTTGCCTCCATTTCCCCTCCGACCACTCTGCTCCTCTCGAGCATCATCGTCCTCATCATCATCCCTATCACTTCTCTCCACTGAATCCTCCCGACGCCTCCTTCTTTCTTTCCCCTTCGCCCTGTCATGACAAACAAACACCTTGAGATGCCCTGCTCGAATAAGGCGCTCGATCTCATCCTTGAAGTGCCGACAGTCCTCCGTCATGTGACCATAATCCTTGTGAAACCGACAATACCTCATTGATTTTGGTTGTGTCGGCCTCTCAAACCTCGACCTGGGCCATGTCACGTCCTTGTCATCTATTTTCTTCTTAATGGCCACCAACACCTCTCCCATCTTAGCATTCAATGGCGTAAAGTTATGGAACCTCTTTCCCCTGCAATAGGTCGATCCTTCCACCTATCCTCACGCCCTCGATCCTGCCTGCCACGCCTCTCCCTCCTGGGCTATCCTCTCCTTGGTGATCCTCTCTTAGGTGAATTTTCCTTTCCCTTCTTTGGCTCTGGGTGAGCCAACTCCTCCAACTTAGTGAACTCTGCCTTCGTCTCCTCGAGGTTGATATACTTTTTGCACCTCTTCAACACCTCATCATATGTACGAGCAAGGGTTTTAGCCAAAGAAATTCGACATGGCTCCACTCGTAAACTCCTTATCAATCCTCCTGCCTTGACCTCATCTGAGGCCGTTGGGATCTCCAAACATGTTTGATTGTATCGATCAACATATTTATGCAACGACTCCTTCTCTCCCTGCCTTATCGCCATCAAAGTCAAGTACGTCTTCTCCTGCGCCACCACACTCGAATACTGATTCGTCAATTTTTCCGCAAAGTCCTCAAAATCCTTAATCGACCCCTGGGGGAGTTGTTGAAACCAATCAAGAACCACTCCCCTCAAGGTCGATAGAAACGCCCTGCAACTAACTAGATCTGTATATCCGTGCAACACATCCATGTTCTCAAACGTCCTCACATGCCTCGACGGGTCGGGTGTCCCGCCAAACACCAAATTTGTCTTCTTAAAATTCGCTGGCAACGGCGCTGCTAGTATTTTCCTTGAGAATAGGTGTCCTCGAGCACGCCCCTCTATTCGACCATCCACCTTGGCCTGCAGTTGACGCAGTTGTTCGGCAATTCTCTCAATCTCCTGATCCCGCGGGCCTCCTTCTCCCCCATAACTAGATATGTCCTCCTCCGTGTTGTGATGTGCACCTACCACTGTGGTCGGTGCAGTCACAACACGAGAAATGTTGTTCGTTACTTGCTGCACCACCTGCGCAGCTGCGTTCGCCACTATCTGCTCCATCTCCTGTCTGGTCATCACCACCTGTTGACCGGGGCGTTGCTCCTTCACTCTTGGTGGTGGTACTCCCTGCACCACTGCTCCCAACGGCTGGACCCCGGCTAGATTTGGCTGCAACAGTGCTAGAATCACTGTCCCTTGCGTCGCATGACTGAGCACGACTCGAGCCCACGTCTTCTCCGAGAATCACCGATGAGGTCCCCAAACCTTAAGGAGCAGGTGTTGGGGCCATCGGTGTCTGCAAAGGCCCGGAGAAACCCAGAAGAGGGTCTTCTCCGAACGGTCTCGTTGTCGTCCAAGCTTCATCGAACGACGACTGCAAACTGATTCTAGGAATTCGTCCTCCTTAGCCACCAAGTTCAAACAACCTTAGCACACTACATTTTGAATGAAAGGTCCCACAGACGATGCCAAATGGTAACGTCAAACACTCTGACCGGATGGAAATCGGTTCGCCTCCTTCCTTCTCGCCGGTAGAACGCCGCGTACCTGAAAAGAACCTCATAGTGGAGGGGTTTTCCGGTGCAGAGCCTCCGATGCTTAAGTCAGTGTTTGTTCTACTCAATTTCTCAAGAGTAAAAATGGATAAATCATGCTCAACAAGAAAAGTTCATCCCTATATATAGGGTTGAGATACCTGACCTAAGAGTTGCCCGGATTTGATGAGCTGTCTGCCCAGAGCTGCCCGGTTCTGCCCGTCCGTACACACCTAGTGTATGTTTGTCAAAGACGGTTATCGCCATATGCCAATATATTCATGCCATGTGTCCTCTGCACATAGGGTAAATATTTCCTTGAATATTCATCTACAATTCCCTTAAAGGCTCACGCGCTCCCCATGTCTAGGTCAATCTTCAGACTACTCTCCACCTGTGAAGTGGTCGATCAATTCATCCCTTGCTCGATAAGTCGATCTTCGACCAGATCTCCCATGGACCCGTGACCCACGAATACCCCCATACCAAGATTCTTCTTACCGCACTCCGCAGTGTTCGACCATCGCCATTCTGCTCGGTATTGTTTAACCAGCGTGGCCTTTTTGGTGTTAGGTCTAGCGTGTTAGTGTTATATACGGAAAGCTTGGCTTTGCATGTTATTACACATTTACTCTTTATGAATGAGAATCATGTTAGATTAAACAAGTTCTACGTTCTGTTGTTCTGCACTTAGATATGGTGGGTCGTCATTGGGCGAACCGAAGATCACTCTATCAGTCACTTGCGAACAAGAATAGTTGTTCACAACCTAGATGGACATGAACACTCCATCCGAACGGTTGTAGTGTCAACTGTACAGTTTGTCTTGACTGATTAGTTGCACTAGTGCATTTATGTATTGAACAGGATCCCAGAGAGGAGAAGTTCATTTTATACTGATCGCCGTAAATGAACTAGGCCTCGGTTAATTACTGCGTTCTCTTAACCCGTAAGATATTAAACAGGCAGATATATATAATATATAGTACTTTGATTCACTTGGGTGAGGTTCAGTTCACTGGATCCATATTCCTACTGTTTTGGGTAATATTATTATATATAAGATGTGCTGTTAGGATATTTACGGTCACCATGTGCGTTAGTTTGATAATGTCCCCGGAGTGAGTTCATGAAGGATTGTTATGTTAAACCCTGCAGGTGGATTATGTTTCGGCATAATAAGAATGTGATGAACGAGCGCTAGCTTCGGTGTAATCGAGTTAATTAATTCTTGATTGTCAGTAATCGAATTAATTAATGGACATTATATCTTAAATGTGGGGAGGTAAATCGAGTAATTATTATTAGAGTCTCAAATATAATTTGGGCTAGAAAAAGGGAGTGCAATAATATAATGTTGGTGGCCCATTAATATTATTTAATTAATTAGAGGAGTGGGCTTGGCCCATAGTTAGTCTAATTAATTAAGGAGCCCTTTTCCTAATCTCCTAAGGGTCCCTACTGTAGCTCTATATATACATCATTAAGCTCATGAGAAGGGAAGAGAATTCCTAATCACACGTTAATAACCCCCACGCCTCTCTCTCTCTCTAGATCTCATTCGAGCTTGATCTTCTTCTTGTTGCTCCATCGGTATAAGTTGAAGTAGGGTGTATTGAATAATACAGTAGAAAATCTGTAGGTAAACTGAGACGAAATATATTTTGACCTACAGAACTAACCGGAAGCCCGATTGAGACGTACAGCATACCCAAACGACCATCCCGACGAGAGCTTTCCATTGCCGCCGAGATCGTAGCCGTCCGATGCATCATGCGCCCTCACGCGCCGCCGGAAGCTCCCAGGCTGCAAGTTTCGTTTTGATCTGTTTGCATCAATTTGATCCGATTTTGATCTGATCTTGTTCGTGCAACCCAAGACGTGAGTTGTGGTCAATCAATTGCGGTCAACGTTCGTGGTCAACCAGATCTGTAATAGCCCAGCTCTGTATTAATAAAATGATAGTTTTTAGTTCCCAGTTGAACTATTTCTTTTTATTAATACTGCTCGTCTTGAGTTCCGAGCCCAGTTATCAGCTATTCAATCTCATTTATTAATTCCGGTCCATTTATTTTAGTAATGGATTTTTGTCAGTCAGAATTAATTATTTCAGTTGACGAACAATTGAAACCGAGTATGTTTCGATAAAGCGTCCAAGTTAAGCCGTGTCCAGAATCGAGTCGTTCAGTCGCGAGTATCGCGCCTAGTTCGCGCCTAGCCATTTCTCGAGCCCTAGTAGTCTCGAGTCTCGTTCGAGCCCTAGCCATGCTCATAGCCTTACTTAGAATATTTTTTAAGTATGTGTCGATCATTCTATCGAACCTCAGTCAAGTCACTCGGTCGAGAGGAACCACGCACCGAGCTCGTGCCATGGTTCGAGTCCCCGTGCCCTTAGGCCGCGCGCCTCACCGAGTGCAAGTGCCCAAGTCATGGTTAGTAATGTGGCATAATTTTTCTAAGTACTTTTGGGTTCCTTATTGTGCCACAAGTTCAGCCCTAGCCAAATGCTACTCTTTGTTCTAGTTCCCGCGCCTACGTGCCGCGCCCTTGTGGCCATGCGCGAGCCTAGCCGTACCGAGTTGGCCCTAGTCATGGTCGTGCATTTATAGATATTTTTCCTAAGTATTTTTGGCATGGAAAACAGTCCTAAGTGTGTAGCATCGCGGCCCAAGCAAGGGCATTTGGCACCTTTTCGAATTTTGAGCAAGGTAAGCTCACACTCCTCATTTTTTCCAGCATATACATGACATTTTAAGATTAATCATGTATAAAAATGAGGCCATGCACGTGAGAATAAGAAGATTTGGATTTTTGAAGTTTTGAGCCCTAATTTCGTAAGTCATTGTACATGCATGAGAATGCCGAGTTTCATGGCTTAATAATCCTCAAAAATCATGAGTATGACTTGGTTAAAAGATTAGCATGCTTTGAGTTCTTTGGTTCGGTCAATTTGTTAAGTGAAATCGAGCCATTTTCGTCCCCGAACCCAAGTATATGTGCATGCATGTATTAGTCAATGTTCTAGCCTCATTAGCCATGATTTTTTATGTATATCATTCGGCCCTAAGTCATTTTGCATGTTGAGCATGTTCAATTTGGTGACCTAGTGTGGCCTCGTGCCTAACCGGCCCTATAAGCCCATCTCCAAATCCAACCGAGGTCCCTCAGTGACTTTTGGCATTTTTGAGTGTTTTATGTCATATTATGTTGGTTTGGTTCAGTAGTCACCGGAAAAGTTGCCGGAAGTTCGGCAAAGGATCGGCTAGGGTCACCAGCCGCGCCAGTCGCGCATGCCGTGCCCGTGCCGCGTCGCAGGGGCCAGGCAGTGCCTCTGTCCGTGCCCGCGCCTAGCGCTCGCGAGGCACCGCAGTGATGAGAGATCGTGCATCCGATTGCCGTTCGAGCCACGCAAGCGCCTCGATCACGACGATAGGTTCAGAGGTTCACTCGCGCGCCCTTTCGAAAGAAAGTTGCAAAAGAAAACGTAGATAATTCTAAAGCAAAGAGTTGAACATAAGTTCGGTTTTTTATATATTTCTCAATGATCCAAATAACAAGAGCATGGGCCTTTATATAGGCTTCAAAGTAAATCTAGTCCTAATCAAACTAAATGACCAACTAAGCAACAAAATATTAAGAGTCCTAAATATCTAGAAAGTATAAAATAATAAGGAAATTAAAGATCTAGAAGAATCCTAAAGATCCTTGACTTGCGCGGCACTCCCGAAACCCTAACTATCACGGGTCTCGCATTTGGGCGCCTCGCCTATTGCCTCGAGGACTAAGCCATCATTGTCCTCGCGCGCGCGTGCACTTTCTACACTCGTGTCTCCTGATTCCTTGAGGACTCCGGTCGCGTGCATCTTCCCGCCAGCGTGTGCCCACGCGTTCACCTGGTCCGCGCTGCCTGCGTCCCCGACTATTTCGCGCGTGTCACCTTCACGCCCACGCATGGCCGCCTCAAGTACTTGCGCGTCAGCGTCCTTCCGCGCTAACCTCTTCCTCGCGTGATAAGCCCGACTCGCGGCATTCATGGGTTGTCGTGCCACATTCTCATCATTCCCGTCCCCTTCAAGTGTTTCCTTGTCCTCAAGGATGAAAGACGGAAATTGGGCTCGCATTTCTTCTAAGTCCTCCCATGTCGTTTCTTCCGTCGGCAAATCTTCCCACTCGACCAACACCTCCCATCGATATCGACCAGCCTTTCTACTTTTCCGATATTCGACCGCACGGTCGGGCCGCATAACAATGTGTCCGTCCCGTGTCGTTGCTGGTAGCCGGCCATATACTCGATGTGACCCACCCAAACATCGCTTGAGCTGTGAAACATGAATCACCGGATGGATTTGTGAATCCTCCGGGAGCTCAAGCCGATAGGCCACCTTTCTTACGCATCTCAGGACTTGGTATGGGCCTTAGTAGCGAACGCCGAGCTTGGTTGCGGCCTTTTGCGCCGCTGTGCGATGCTTAAAAGGTCTTAACTTAAGGTAGACAAAGTCTCCTTGCTCGAAGCTTTCTTCGCGTCGCTTTGCATCGTGATAGGCCTTCATTGGGTTGATCGAGCCTTCAAGATTATTCTTCAACTCACGCAACATCAGGCCACGCTCAATTAATTCACGGTCAACCTCGTCGTTTATGGCATTCCCCGCGACATAATTCACTAGCGTTGGAGGCTTTCGCCCGTACACTAGTTCGAATGGCGTCGCCTTTGTCAGGCTATGATAGGTGGTGTTATACCAATACTCGGCCCAAGGCAAGTACCCTTCCCATTGCTTCGGAAACTGATGCACCTAGCACCATAGGTATTGCTCCAATGTGCGGTTGGTGAACTCAGTTTGACCATCTGTTTCTCAGTGGTAGGCCGAGCTCATCGCTAGCTCGGTCCCTTGTAGCTTAAAAAACTCGGTCTAGAAACTACTCATAAATATCCGGTCACGGTCGGAAACAATCGACCTTCCAATACCATTTAGCATCATGATATACTCCACAAATAGCCTAGCGATGGACTTCGTCATGTACGGGTGCGTCAATGGCACGAAGTGTGCGTACTTGGTCAAACGGTCCACAACAACCATCACACCATCAAACCCACTTGACAATGGTAACCCTTCGATGAAATCCATCGTGATATCCTCCCAAATGCTAGCTGGTACTGGCAATGGCTGTAACAGCCCGCCTGGTCGTCGTGCATCGGCCTTGGTCCGTTGGCATTCATCGCAGCGCGCGACATAATCGCGCACTGTCCCTTGTTGTCCCGGCCAATAGAAAGTATTGGCCATCCTCGCCCAAGTCCTATAGAACCCAAAGTGTCCTCCAAGCCTAGAATTGTGGAAGTGTTGCAAGATTTTCTCGCGGAGTGATCTCTCATCCGGCACGAAAACCCGACCTCGATAGAGTAAGAGGCCGTTGTGCCGCTCGTAGTCCGCCACGGCCGCGTCTCCCGCGTCCACCTGGCGCTGAAGATCCCGGCATTGTGCATCTCCCTCTTGAGCTGCCTTTACTTCATCCCACACAGCCTAGGTCGGCCCCGAGATAGTCTTGAGCTCCGCTACGTCCGTGCGTCGGGACAGCGCGTCGGCCACAGCGTTTTGGCGCTCGGGCCGGTACACAATCTCGAAGTCAAAACCCGTGAGCTTCGAGATGAACTTCTGTTGCTCCGGCGTCACAATCCTTTGCTCTAGCAAGTGCTTGAGGGGCTGTTGATCGGTCACATCCGGAAGCGTCGACCCAAGAGGTACGGCCTCCAGCACCGCACGGCTTCCACCACCGCCAACATTTCCTTTACGTACGCAGACATGCCCAGCCGTGTCGTGCCCAGGGCCTTGCTAAGAAAAGCCAGGGGCCGCCCTTCTTGCACTAGGACCGCCCCAATCCCTATGTCACTCGCGTCGGTATGGACTTCGAACATTGCCTCCAACCTAGGCATTGCGAGTACCGGCGTGGTCGTCATGGCATGCTTCAATTTCTCGAACGCGGCCTCACTATCCTCAGACCACTTGAAACCACCTTTCTTGGTCATCTCGGTGAGAGGCTTGGCAATGGTACCATAATCTTTCACGAACTTCCGGTAATAACCCGTAAGGCCGAGAATGCCCCGAAGTTGGGTGAGGCTGGTCGTTTCGGCCAGTCCATCATTGCTTCGATTTTCCTTGGGTCAACCTTAACCCCTTGGTACGATATAAAGTGTCCAAGGTACTCGACTGATTTCTGTCCGAAAGAACACTTGGATAGCTTGATGTGAAATGAGTTTTCCTCCAGAATTTCCATTACTACTCGCAAGTGTCCGAGGTGCGCCTCCCAAGACTTCGAGAATACTAGAATGTCGTCAAAAAATACGCGCACAAACTTGCGTAGGTACTCCTTGAATATGGAGTTCATCGCAAACTGAAAGGTCGACGGTACGTTACACAGACCGAAAGGCATCACTAGGTACTCATAGTGCCCTTGGTGCGTGCGAAAAGCCGTTTTCAGAATGTCTGATGGATGGAGCCGGATTTGGTGATATCCGGCCCTAAGGTCGAGCTTGGAGAAGTAGCGCGACCCTCCTAACTCGTCGAGCATATCTTCGACACTCGGTATCGGAAATCGGTCCTTGATAGTTCCGGCATTAAGGGCACGATAGTCCGTGCAAAACTTCCATGTGCCGTCTTTCTTCTTCGCGAGTAGGACCGGCGACGAGAATGGGCTCGTGCTCTGCCGGATGAGCCCGGACTTGAGCATCTCGCCCACTTGCTTCTCGATCTCTGCCTTTTGAAAGTGCGTGTATCGATAAGGGTGAATGTGCACTACTTGCTTCTCGTCGACCAGTGGAATGCGGTGGTCGAACTCCCTGTGTGCCAGTAGCCCTTTCGGATCGCCCAGGACACGACCAAATTGCTCGAGCAACTCGCGTATCTCCGCCTGCGATCGTTCGACCCTGCCTTCGCGTGCCTCGAGCTCCTCGATCACTATCGCATAAAGTTGGCCGCCTCCCCGCCAAACTTGCTGAATGTTTTTGATGCCCACTTCCCTGGCCCCGCTGGCTTCACTCGCCCTTAACGTGACCCGCTGTGCTCCCGAGTCGAACTTCATGACCCTCGTGCGATAATTGGTGGTCACCTCGTCCAACCCTTCTAGCCATTGGACCCCTAGCACTACGTCGGGTCCCACAAGTGGTAGAGCGTAAAGATCAACCTTGACGGTTACCCCGTGGAACTTGATCGGTACATCCCTGAAGGCTTCGGAACATCGCAACCGCTCGCCATTGGCCACGCGCACGTCGAAAGGTTCGACCGTGGTTGTACGTAGCTTCAACTTCTAGGAGAGGGTTGCGTTGATAAAATTATGTGATGACCCGTTGTCAACGAGCACAATCACGCGTCGGTCCTTGACCCATGTGGGCAGCCGCATCGTCCTCGGGCTGCGCGTGCCAGCCATTGCGTGCATCGAGATCTCGGCCTCCTCAACCTGTGCCTCGACCTCATCAACCTTCGGCTCGTCCGTCTCTGGATCCTCCTCGTCAGATTCGACCACATCGATCACAAACGCCTGTTTGCACCTATGGCCGGGTACAAACTTTTCCTCGCACTTGAAACATAGGCCCTTCTCGCGTCGCCTACGCATCTCCTCGAACGAAAGTCGCTTTACCTCGGGTATGGGTGGTCGAGGATTATACGGCGGTCGAGGATTAGGATTGGACATGCTTGGGCCCGACGGTGCACGACGCTGCTCGGGGAACCGCGTTTCCGCCCGTCCCCTTCGAGTGGCAGCGAGGTGGTCGTCCCTCCGCCTAGCAACTTCCATGGCCCTTTGCATCGTGTCCGGTTTTTCCAATCGCACTTCGGCAGCCAAATCAAACCTTAACCCGCCAATGAACGCACCCACCAGCGCGCTCTCGAGCCATCCACGCACTCGACATGCGAGTCATTCAAACTCCTTCTGGTAGTCACGTAAACTCCCAGCCTGCCGTATGCGCGAAAGTGCTTCATCGTAATTAAGGTAGTCGGATGTCCTGAACCGCGTGAGTAGTTCGCGTTCGAAATTCTCCCACTCGATTACTTGTTGCCTACCGCGATAGACGCTTGCGAGCCATTGCCACCATACGTTAGCCTCGCCGTCTAAATAGTAAGCCGCATAACGTACCCACTCATGCCTGACCGTCTCATTGAGCTCAAAATATTGCATGGCCCGGTTGAGCCATGCGTCGGGGTCGGTCCCGGTGAATGTAGATAACGTGAGTCGCGGTTTGTCGATCCGCGGCCGGTGGTGATTGTTTGAGGCTTGGGACCGCTGCTCGAACTCTTCTTTCTCGTGTTCGTGCGCGCCATGGTGTGGATCGGGCCGCCTGCCTCGTCCTTGGTCATGAGGTTGGCGTTGGATGCTTCGCGCCATCTCGTCAAACCTTCGATTCATGATTTCCATAAGATCACGCACCGAGGCTTTTGTAGTGTCGAGCCCTTCGCCAAAACTCCCCATGGCCTCGCTCATGTTACGCACTTGTACGTCTAGGTTCTCGAGTTTGTCTTTCATTTCCTTGTTAGCCATGGCTTTCTTCTCCCTCCTTCGCTCCTTACTATTTGGACTTATTTTTTTGTTTTTTTTTTTTTTTCATAAGGAAAAAAAAAAGAAAAGATGGGTAAAAAACGCACGATCAAACTCTCTCAATGAAAGCACCAATGATGAGAGATCGTGCGTTCGATTGCCGTTCGAGCCACGCAAGCGCCTCGATCACGACGATAGGTTCGGAGGTTCACTCGCGCGCCCATTCGAAAGAAAGTTGCAAAAGAAAACGTAGAGAATTCTAAAGCAAAGAGTTGAACATAAGTTCGAATTTTTATATATTTCTCAATGATCCAAATAACAAGAGCATGGGCCTTTATATAGGCTTCAAAGTAAATCTAGTCCTAATCAAACTAAATGACCAACTAAGCAATAAAATATTAAGAGTCCTAAATATCTAGAAAGTATAAAGTAATAAGGAAACTAAAGATCTAGAAGAATCCTAAAGATCCTTGACTTGCGCGGCACTCCCGAAACCCTAATCGTCACGGGTCTCGCATTTGGGCGCCTCGCTTATTGCCTCGAGGACTAAGGCATCATTGTCCTCGCGCGCGCGTGCGTCCCGGACTATTTCGCCCGCCTTGAGTACTCGCGCGTCAGCGTCCTTGCGCGCTAACCTCTTCCTCGCGTGGTAAGCCCGACTCGCGGCATTCTTGAGTTGTCGTGCCACATTCTCATCACGCAGTCCCAGCGCACGAGACAGCGCCCCAGCAGCGCCTGTCCGTGCCAGCCCGCGAGGTCTCAGCACCAGTCGCGCCAGAGCACCTCCGACAGCGCCCGACAGCGCTGTCCCAGTGTCATGCACGCGTGATCCCGAGCCAGTCGCTCGTGCCACGCGCAGTTGACCTCGGGTCGTGCCAACAGCGCACCTGAGTGTTCAGTAGCGTCCCTCGTGCTCGACCGTGCCCAGCAGCACGCCAGTACACCCAGTGACTCTCGGTCGTGCCCAGCCGCACCTAGTGGCACCAGTCGTGCCAGGGCCCGTGCCAGCCGCACAGCCCGCGCCCAGCAGCGCCTAGTACCGTGCCCGGTCGCACCCAGCTCGTGCCCAGCGCCGTGCTATGGCCCCAGCAGGCCCGGCACGGGACCGAGCCCGGCCAGTCCGAGTAGCCCGTGACCACCCAGTCCAGTGTGAACCGGTGGTCCAACCCAGTCCGGTCCAGCCCGACCTGGTTCAGCCAGTTAGCAAACCGGCCGGGTTAGCCGGCAGTTCGAGTCCGTTTTGGTTTGTGATTTTCGGTCCGAGTATTATTCCGAAATCTAAGTATTTTTTCCGAGCCAAACCAGATCAGTTAAGCATATCAGTATAATTTTCGGACTTAGAATTATTTCAGTTAACCCTTAGAGCGTTCCTTTATATCCGGATGAGTAATCTGATAGAGTAGAGCATCCTAGCATATTTTTGAGCATATGACGAGCATAGTACTTAGTATATTTGTTTGCTTATATTTTTATGTAGCTTGAGGAGTCAGCTACCAGCACAGTCGCACTTACCCATTTTCAAAACAGATTAGGTGGGGACCCAGTCTGGTTATACATTGAGTTTAATAGTCGATATCACGTTCAGGTATGTATATGAGTTTTATCCACTTTGGGTTAAGGCCAAGTTTGCCTTCCCTAAGTTCTGGTGGTGGCTCAGAGTGTGCACACAGTTACCGGCCAGAGAGTTCCGGGAGTTACCGGCCAGAGAGTTTCGGGAGTTTGAGTTTACTTATATATACCGGTTCTGTGATATGATTATTATTATTGCTGTTTACTTTAGAATGAGTTTTTATGGAGTACAAGTGGACCGTACTCACCCCCACTTTATATTTTCAGATGACAGGGTCGGCGGGCAGGCGTGAGTCGAGCTGTGATGGTGGTAGTCGTGGGTTCCGCACGAAAGCTGTTTCCGGGACATTTGTTATCGTTTTGTATAACTAAATAATTCCGCGCACTTTTAGACTTTCGCTATGTTTGCGTTTATTGTCGAACATGCATGACGTTATTTTCGGACTTAAATAATTTTACCCGGTTCGCCAGTACGAACGGGTCCAGACTAATATGCATGATTTGATAAAATATGAATCTGATTTCTTTAAGTCTAAACCAGCCGTTAGACCTAGTTTAAAGAAAACGGATTTTTAAGCAGAAAAGTTCTTAGCAGCGTCCCGAGATAGTTTGCAAATGATTTCGAAAAATTTATAAGCGGTTTCAAAAAAGTTAAAAATTTGCGAAAAGTTGGCCCTAAGTAGCGGGTTGTTGCAAGATCTACATAAATTTTAAGCCGTAAGTTCTCTACGTCAAACCTTTAGATCCGTTGCACATATGTTTACGTTTGCTATTGAATTCGTGACTTGTACATAACGAGATCCTCACAGATCCCAACAAGTGGTATCAGAGCAGTTGGTTAATTCGTTTTGTACAAAGTTCGAATTCTTACGGCTTTATTTGATAAGATGTGTTCAAATGCAGCCATATATTGGATTATATTGCATAACTCGGTTTTGCAGGATAAATAGTTAATCCACTATTATGGCCGACTATATGTTTGATGAATGTTGTTAAATGTGATGTATGGTTTTAAATTTGTTTTTAGAACCTCGGACATGTCGAGGAATATATGGATGAATGTTTGTAATAATTATTTGCCCGGGGGTTGACCGGATAGATTTAATTATTTGTTTAGAAAACATGTACATCCATTCGTTGGATCTAGGATCGAATTATGTAATTTTGTAAATTATATTTTTCGTGTTGTGATCGTGTGTTGATGACCGGGAGATAGCAAGAGATCAATGAGCCTCGAAGAATAAAAAAAAAATCGATTTTCTGACCACCGGCGGCCGACGGCCGGGCGGTGGCCAGACGCGGCGGTCGGCGGCGGCGGCGGCTAGCAGGAAGGTGGAGAGGTTTTGCCTTGGTGATGAAGCAGTACAAGATCAACCAGGATTCTACTGCTTAAAGGAGTTCCAGTTGAACAGGGAAAGAACTGTTACAGTTTCCTTGTTTAAGGAGACTCAATATTTAATTGCCATAATAGTGGATTTATTTATTTATTTAATTAAATTTATTATGCCATTAAATTATTATTTATGCATGTTAATTAATTATGTTCTTGCATGTGATTAATTTAGTACTACAAGATTAATTATGCATGTTAATTAATTATTTAATGCATAGGATTAATTAAGGATTGTGTCAATAAATTATGCATGTTAATTAATTATTGCATTAGCATGGATTAATTTAGAATTGCATAAATTATTGAACATGTTAATTAATTATTGCATTGACATAGATTAATTTAGAATTGCATGAATTAATATGCATGTTTATTAATTATTGCATTAACATAGATTAATTTGGAATTGTAGAAATAGTTCAAAATCCTCATTAAAATAATACTAAGTTTGAGAAGGGATTTTAAATTAAAGTTAATTGTAAAACTCCTAAGGCCTCCATTTCTAATTTGTCAGTAAATCAATTAAGCTGCAGAAATGGGCTCCCCCTCGGGTGACATTACTAAAATTTACTTGTAGGAAATTAGCAGGACAAATTTCTATATTAGACGGTTAGAGAAAATCTTATGAGAGCGTACGGGCTTCCCCTTGGATGACGTATAATCAAATTTGACGACCTTAGGACCGAGAAATGGGATTCAGTTAGAATGCGATTAAATTTATTAACCCCCCTCAGGGTCCCTGAATTCTATTGCATGGCCAAATGGAGACCGACTATTAATTTCGTTCATCATGAATTTGGTTTTGACTTATGGAAATTAATGTTGTTTTGAGGATATCAATATTAACAGTTAAATTCAAAAGTGTTTAATCTGTAAAATTTATGTGCATGATTCTCACGATATTCATCATGTCGTTCAATCCATTGTCAGTCATTCTAAAAGAAAATCAGCTTACTGGTCCTAATTACATTGATTGGAAGAGGAACTTAGACATAGTGTTGACTGCTGAGGGTTATAAGTTTGCTATCACTGATGCTTGCCCGGCGGTGTCGGCGGCTAATGTTCCTGAGCAGGAGAAAGAGGAGTATGCTCTGTGGAAGAAGGCCGATGAGATGGCGAAGTGTTACATTCTGGCTTCTATGTCGAATGTTCTTCAACATCAGCATCAGTCTAAGGACACTGCAGCAGATATACTTCTCAATCTCTGGGATCTGTTCCGACATCAGTTTAGGGCTGCTAGACAAGAGGCTTTGAGTGCTATGATGAGTACGCACATGGCCGAGGGCACACCCGTAAGGGAGCACGCCCTTAGGGTTATGGCGCAGCTCAATGAGCTTGAGATTATGGAAGGTTATATTGACGGGGAAACCCAGGTTGATATTATGCTCCAATCTCTGCTGAAGAGTTTTTATCAGTTCCGGTTGAACTACAACATGCACAAGATGCATATGGCTCTTCCAGAACTGCTTGCAGAGCTACAGTCGGCGAAGGCCTTATTCACTCGGGCACCTCAGGTGCTAGTCGTCGAGCAGGCTGGACCTTCCAGGCTCACAAGGGCAGGAAGAGAAAGAAGTCTGCAAGAAAGGCGAAGGCACATGATGCTCCGGTTTGTCAACGACCGGCCCCTCAAGGTGTGGCAAAGAAACCGAAAGGAAGATGCCACAAGTGCAACAAGTCAGGACACTGGAAGGTCGATTGCCCTCTCCTCAAGAAAGGTAACTCTCTCATTAATGTTGTAGAAACATGTTTAGTGGTTGTATCTACCAGAACCTGGTGTGTAGATACTGGAGCCACTGATCATGTCTGCAATTCTTTGCAGGGGTTCCAGTAAACCAAGCGACTTAGGGAGGGAGAGATCACCGTGTACATGGGCAATGCTACGAAAGTGGCGGCTGTTGCAGTGGGAGACGTTACTTTATCGTTTGATAGTAGTAGTTTGGTTTTGAGAAATTGTATTTATGTTCCTAGCTTTAGAAAAAACCTTGTTTCAGTTTTTAAACTCGTTATGGATGGTTTTTCAATTTCGTTTGATGACATTGTTATTTTTTGTTTTTGAAATCGTTTCATATGTTGTGGTTCATTAGTTGGCAATTTGTATGTTCTCAAACCAAATTCTCCCACACTGCAACATAATGCATTGAATAATGTCATAACTACATCTAAAAAGAGAAAGGAGTCTTCGTAGCTGAATCAAGCATATTTGTGGCACCTTAAACTTGGGCACATCAACCTTAGGAGGATTCAAAAGTTAGTGGCCAGTGGATATCTTAGTCCATTGGAAGAGCACTATCCAACTTACGAATCCTGCCTGGAAGGTAAGATGGCCAAGAGGCCGTTTACGGCAAAGGGGTATAGGAGCCAAGAAGTGCTAGGATTGATTCATTTTGATTTGTGTGGTCCTATGTCGATCCAGGCTAGAGGAGGTTTTGAGTACTATGTGTCTTTCATAGATGATTACTCGAGATTTGGGTACGTTTATCTGTTACACCGCAAGTTCGAATGCTTTGAAAAATTCAAGGAGTATCGGACAGTTGTGGAGAAGCTTCATGGTAAATGTATCAAGTCACTTCGTTGTGATTGAGGTGGCGAATACCTCTTTGGAGAGTTCAGGACATACTTATCGGAAGCTGGGATTGAATCCCAATTGACTGCACCCGACACGCCCCAGGAGAATGGGGTTGCAGAGCGAAGAAATAGGACTCTTATGGAGATGGTTAGGTCTATGATGAGTTATTCGAGGTTATCAGATTCGTTCTGGGGTTTTGGCATTGGAAACAAAATCGTATATTCTGAACATGGTTCCATCGAAGTCAATTGACACTACCCCTTATGAGATGTGGAAAGGGCGCAAGCCCAGTTTCTTACAGTTTCGAGTTTGGGGTAGTCCTGCACACGTGTTAGTGCAGGAACCTGGCAAGTTGGAGAAATGTTCGGAAGCACGAGTTTTCGTAGGCTATCCCAAGAGAACGAAAAGTGGATTATTTTATAGTCCTGAGGATCAGAAGGTGATTGTTTCGACGAACGCTAGATTCTTGGAAGAAGACTATATTATGAATCATGAGCCCACGAGTAGACTAGTCTTAGAGGAGTTAAGGGGTGAAATCGATGGTTCCCCACCGAGTGCGCAAGTAGATCCATCACATAATACTACAACACGGCACACTGAGAGTGTACCAGTGCAGACAGTGCCTCGTCGTAGTGGGAGGGTTTCTCATTTACCCGACTGATGGATAGGTCTTGGAGAGTCATCGGACTCAGTTCCAGGAGGCCTAGAATCGGACCCAAGAACTTACGATGAGGCACTCCAAGATAAAGATGCAAATTCATGGAATGTTGCAATGAAAGCTGAAATGGGGTCAATGGACTCCAATCGGGTCTGGGATCTTGTAGAACCACCCGATGGGGTACGACCCATTGTATGTAAGTGGATCTATAAGAGAAAGAGAGGATCGGATGGGAAGGTACAAACCTTTAAAGCTAGGCTTGTTGCGAAAGGTTATACCCAGATCGAGGGTATTAATTATGATGAGACCTTTTCGCCAGTAGCTATGCTTAAATCCATTCGAATTCTCTTGGCTGTAGCCGCTCATATGGACTATGAGGTCTGACAGATGGATGTCAAGACATCTTTCCTTAATGGGAACCTACAGGAAGACATCTATATGCAGCAACCAGAGGGATTCATTGCTGAAGGTCGTGAGCATCTAGTGTGTAAGCTTAATCGGTCTATTATGGACTGAATGAAGCTTCGAGATCTTGGATCATCCATTTTGATGAGGTGATCCAGTCGTACGGGTTCACTCAATGTCTGGATGAGCACTATGTTTACAAGAAAATCAGTGGGAGCGTGGTGGTGTTTCTTGTGCTTTACGTAGATGACATACTGCTTATTGGAAACAGTAAGAATGAGTTGTCAGACGTAAAGGTGTGGTTGTCTAAGCAGTTTGATATGAAGGACTTAGGTGAAGCAGGACACATTCTTGGTATTAGGCTCATTAGAGACCGTAAGAAGAGAATGTTGTGCTTATCCCAGTCTTCATACATAGATACTGTCTTGGCCAGATTCAGCATGCAGGATTCCAAGAAAGGTATGTTACCTTTCAGACATGGAATACCTCTATCTAAGGAGATGTTTCCTAAGACGTCTAAGGAGATAGAGGAGATGAAGACAGTTCCTTATGCTTCGGCAGTAGGAAGTCTCATGTATGCAATGCTGTGCACTAGGCTAGATATTAGCTACGCTGTTGGCATGGTAGCTAGATATCAAAGTAATCCGAGATGGGAACATTGGTCTGCGGTGAAGCATATACTCAAGTACCTGAGAAGGACTAAAGAGTACATGTTAGTTTACCCTGCAGGCAGCTTGTTACCTCTGGGTTATAGTGATTCTGATTTCCAATCAGATAGGGATGAAAGTATGTCAACCTCAGGTTATGTGTTTACCTTGGGAAGTGGAGCCATTTCATGGAGGAGTGCTAAGCAGAAATGCGTGGCAGACTCCACCATGGAAGCCGAGTACATAGCAGCCTTAGAGGCAGCAAAAGAGACAGTTTGGCTCAGGAACTTCCTAGTGGACTTAAAGGTTATACCGAGTTTGCCACGTGGTATAACAAAAGAGACAGTTTGGCTCAGGAACTTCTTAGTGGACTTAGAGGTTATACCGAGTTTGCCACGTGGTATCACCGTGTACTGGGATAACAGTGGAGCAGAAGCGAACTCAAAAGAACCTCGATCCCACAGGGCAAGCAAACATATAGAGCACAAATACCATCTGATTTGGGATATCGTTGGTAGAGAAGACGTTGATGTTGCCAAGATTGCATCAGAGGACAACCTATCTGATCCTTTCACGAAGAGTTTGCCGGGAAAGGTCTTCGTCAAACACGTGGAAGGAATGGGAGTCATGAGCATGGAAATAGGATCGACGTAGGTCTTTTAGAATAACGGATTGATAGGACTATACTGTAAAAGCGAAAGCTTTAAGTATAAGTGGGAGATTGTTAGTGTTATATACTGAAAGCTTGGCTTTGCATGTTATTACACATTTACTCTTTATGAATGAGAATCATGTTAGATTAAACAAGTTCTACGTTCTGTTGTTCTGCACTTATATAGGGTGGGTCGTCATCGGGCGAACCGAATATCACTCTATCAGTCACTTGCGAACAAGAATAGTTGTTCACAACCTAGATGGACATGAACACTCCATCTGAACGGTTGTAGTGTCAACTGTACAATTTGTCTTGACTGATTAGTTGCACTAGTACATTTATGTATTGAACAGGATCCCAGAGAGGAGAAGTTCATTTTATACTGATCGTCGTAAATGAACTAGGCCTCGGTTAATTACTGCGTTCTCTTAACCCGTAAGATATTAAACAGGCAGATATATATAATATGTATTACTTTGATTCACTTGGGTGAGATTCAGTTCACTGGATCAATATTCCTACTGTTTTGGGTAATATTTTTATATCGGATGTGTTGTTAGGATATTTACGGTCACCATGTGCGTTAGTTTGATAATGTCCCCGGAGTGAGTTCATGAAGGATTGTTATGCTAAACCCTGCAGGTGGATTAAGTTCCGGCATAATATGAATGTGATGAACGAGCGCTAGCTTCGGTGAAATAATAATATATTAATTAATTCTTGATTGTCAGTAATCGAATTAATTAATGGACATTATATCTTAAACGTGGGGAGGTAAATCGAGTAATTATTATTGGAGTCTCAAATATAATTTGGGCTAGGAAAAGGCAGTGCAATAAGATAATGTTGGCGGCCCATTAATATTATTTAATTAATTAGAGGAGTGGGCTTAGCCCACAGTTAGTCTAATTAATTAAAGAGCCCTTTTCCTAATCTCCTAAGGGTCCCTACTGTAGCTCTATATATACATCATTAAGCTCATGAGAAGGGAAGAGAATTCCTAATCACACGTGAATAACCCCCCCACGCCTCTCTCTCTCTAGATCTCATTCGAGTTTATCTTCTTCTTGTTGCTCCACTGGTACAAGTTGAAGTAGGGTGTATTGAGTAATACAGTAGAAGATCTGTTGGTAAACTGAGACGAAATATATTTTGACCTACAGAACGAACCGAAAGTCCGATTGAGACGTACAGCATACCCTGATGACCGCCTTGACGAGAGCTTTCCATCGCCGCTAAGATCGTAGCCGTCCGACGCTTCACGCGCCCTCACGCGCCACCGGAAGCTCCCAAGCTGCAAGTTTCATTTTGATCTGCTTGCATCCGTTTGATCCGATTTTGATCTGATCTTGTTCGTGCAACCCAAGACGTGAGTTGCGGTCAATCAATTACGGTCAACCGTTCGTGGTCAACCAGATCTACATAAATTTTAAACCGTAAGTTCTCTACGTCAAACCTTTATATCCGCTGCGCATAGGTTTACGTTTGCTATTGAATTCGTGACTTGTACATAACGAGATCCTCACAGATCCTAACATAGCGGACCGACTCGCTCCTTTAAGTATATAATATCCTATATCATAATTCAATTAAAGTGATCTACTAAATATAGGATTTTGAATAAAGAGAGTATCAAATTGTTATGGATTTAAATGTGTAGATACCATTATGAGATTTTTTCTGTTTGTTGAGGGATCAAACTGAAAATCAACAATTCTTATTTATCTAATCATGGCCCAATATGACGACAAAGTACAAATAGACTTCTCAAGAGCTGTTTCTCCCTTTAAAAGCACCACTCTCTTCATTTCAAGAATATCATCCAGAACATACTATATACAATATACAATCTGCTATAAGGTTTCGATTGTATAGAAGATCATACCAGTCCAACAAGATCGTTTGGAATAACACACCACTCCAACAAAGTGAAGAGAAAAAGAATTTCAATTCATGGAGTCTCGAATACTTCTGCTTTGTTCAGTTTTGATTTTCAATTATTCGATATGAATGCTCTTGGGATTAAAGCGAAGAATTCTTTCGCACAAAGTTAAAATCGAACAAGTGGTATCATAGCTACTCATATTAAATTTTGGGGAATCAAATTTTAGTCCATATGACTTGGTATGCTACGCGAAGTTAATAGCTCTGAATTCATGAAATTTGGTAATACTGTTGTTCGAACTTTATTCCATTAGTTTATATGGATTTAGTATGGGGCGGACCCACAGGGGGCCTGCAGGGGCACGTGCCCCTGTGCTATGAGAACTCTTAATATGTATATATATATGTAAGATCTCTTAATATGTATATATATATGTCAGCAGTAAGATGTATATATATTTTTTAATTATATTAACTTGTCGGCCCCAATATAACTTTACAAAGTCAATTTTTTTTTCTCCCACTCCCAGCAAAATCCCGCTCCTACACATTCCTCATTTTTTTTTTCTCTCCCATTCGCCCCGCAAAGCTACCAAATTTCGGTGCAATTAACAGGAAAAAAAAAATGAAAAAAATCTTTCAATAATCGAAGTGGTTTGTACTTCTTCTACCTCAGTTAGCTATCAATTTTTATTTCAAAAGGTATGCTTTATTTAATTATTTTCTAGTTTTTATAACCCTAAATTTGTAATTGGGAATTTTTAAAATTGATGTAATTTTTAACTTATGGCTCTCTGATTTTGATAAAATAGCATCTTAAATGTTATTTCTTATTTGTTGTGCCTTTTTATGTAGTATTTGTTTTAGGTATCTTTATAATTGTAAAAATAGATTTAAAATTAGTTTGTAATTTGTTTTGTTTTTGTCACTCATTTCTCAGTTCTAACCTAATGTTATTATTATTGGTTATATTAGTTATGGAGAAATAAAATAAATAAAAATGTACGATTGTTGCCGATGAAAGAAATGTCCAAGGAAAAGACCATGAAAATCATGTTGATGTTGGCATGACCATTCCCGACTATCGCACATTCGTAATGTTACGTTTGTTTATTTTTTGGTTCTTCTATATGAATTATATTGTGCCCCTACTTTTAAATGTCTGCGTCCGCCCCTGGATTCAGTCAAGTACTCAAAATCGCATGTTACAGGATTGATTTCTTTTTCTTTTTTTTTTTTTATTTTTTGTTACAAAGAGAGGAGGCAAAAGCCTAGGGCCATCAGAGAGTTACATTTCGTGGGTAAGCAACGCCAATTAAGTCATGCTGTAGCAACAATTTCACAACTGATGGTGGGTCTGATAATCTCTGGCATCCAGTAGGACAACAATGAGCTAGAGAGGCCAAACAATCGGCCGCAAAGTTAGCTTCTCTATAATAATGAGTCACTGAAGTCACCCAATCTCGACTGAGTTGTAATAGCCCAGTTCTGTATTAATAAAAGTGAAATTATTAGTTCCGAGTTTGAACTATTTTTCCTTTTATTAATGTTGCTCGTTTTGAGTTCCGAACCAAGTTATTCTGCTATTCCATTTCAGTTATTAATTCCGGTCCATTTATTTTTAGAAATGGATTTTATTCAGTCGGGATTAATTATTTCAAGTTGACGAATAATCGAAACTGAGTATGTTTCGATAAATCGTCCAAGTCAAGCCGTGTCCGGAACCGAGTATGTTCGGTCACAAGTCTTGCGCCTAGTCCGCGCCTAGCTAAGTCTCGAGCCTAGTAGTCCCGAGTCTTGTTCAAGCCCTAGTCGCTTGTAACCCTTACTTAGAATTTTCTAAGTAGGAGTCGATCATTTATCGAGCCCTAGATAAGTCCCTCGGCTAAATGAAATTGCACCTAGCATTGTGGGCGACCCCAAGATTTCTCGCGCCAAGGGTTCGCGAGTCGAGCCATGCCGAGAGGGTCCAAGTGTAGCCGAGAGTTTATGGGATTTTTCTACGGGGTAAAATAGACAGTACCCCCTTGTATTATACGAAATCTGCACATTTTCTCCTTGTATTTTGAAAATTGCATGAAACCCCCTTGTATTGTAGTTTTGCATGCGCGAATTACCCGAAATCATTGAAGTTGACAGAAGTGTGGCTCACGCGCCTGTGCTGCGACCATTTCTTCCAATTTCAATTCAGAAGTCCGAGAAAGTACCATTGTACCCCTCAACACCCCTTTAAATAGGCAGCAACCCTCAGCCCTATTTCCTCCATCACATTACCTCATTTTGGCGCAAGAATCCCTTCATCCGCTCCAGAATTTGGCGCCAAACAGGTACAATTTTTTTTTTCCTAAAATTATTTGGTATGCTTTTTTTTTTCTTTCATCTTCTCCAACAGGTCCTCCAACAGGTCCACATCTTTTTTGCAGCATTTTTTTGGCAGCATTTTTATGCAGCTATTTTTTGCAGCATTTTTTTTCAGCAATTTTTTGCACAAATTTTTTCAGCAATTATTTTTGCACAGACTTGGATTTTTTTGCACAATTTTTTTCAGTACTTTTTTTCCATCAACAGCATTTTTTTTTCTTTTTTTAAAGAGTCCTTGGTATATATGTCTTTTAATATGATTGCATGTTGAAAGCGTCTTCTCAAAAATCAAGGACGGCAAAGAATGAGGCGCTTGATTTAAGGTATAGGCACTCTAAATGTAAGTGCAACACATTTGCTCAAATTAGGGTTGTGGGTCCAACAAAAGAAGTGTCGGCAAGCTATTTTGCACTTGTCCATACAACAAGTGTGGTTTTTTAACTGGCTTAACCCTACCTCGGTGAATTGGGTGAAGCCAAATCAAATCCATGAAGATGATGTTTGTTATGACGATGATGATGAAGTTGAATCAACGGGAGCAAATATAGCAAACCAAAATGCAGAAGTTGCAACAATGGTGAAAGAGATGCAGTTAAGGATGGAGAAAATGGAGAAAAAGTTTAGCAATGGATTGATTGTTTTGCTTGTTGTAATCCTTTTGGCTGTTATTGTTCTGAAATAATTATGCATTGTAGTCATTTTGACAATTTATGTCTTTGTTGTCAATGAAATGCACTCAATTCCTACACACATTATGCAACACTTGCATTCATGAACAAAAAACTATAACATGTCACAAGCAGTACAATGTGAGCAAAAAATAAACAATAAACATCTTGTTTCAACCAACAATATTCCAACATTCCAATATCATCAACCATATTCCAACATTCCCAACATAACACAAACACCACCATCATGTCTGAATAACAACCAAAATAACTTCAAAACACCTCCAACACCAGAACACTTCAGTCACAACCAAAAACCAAACAAAACCCCTAACACCATATCACCACCAATATAAAAAACAACATCACCATGTCACCACCAACCAAAATCAAAAGATGTCAATATTCCCAACATAAAAAACAATACCACCATGTCTTAACAAGTTTCAGTATCACCACCAACATTCAAATACATACCAAATAGTCAAAAGAACACCAACATAGCCAAAAGAACACACCTTCAGATGGAGATTTGAGGGCCAGTCAAGCAACCTAAGATGTGCTCTGCTGAGTAGAGGTTTGCAGGCCATTGCAGTTGACAGAATTCCCCTGTGATGAAGGCTCACTTTGTTGCTGCAAAAACACAGGAAAAAAAAAAGAACTAAAAAACTGAAAGTAAAAATTGAATAACAAAAAACTGAAAACTTTTAGATGAAAAACTGAAAACTGAAAGTTTACCTGCTCAGGATTATTTGTACCAACTCTCTTGTTGCACCTTCTCTTATTATGATTATTTGCTCCACACACAGTGCATCTTTTGATAAGCCCCTTCCTACTGCTATTTGTTGCCATTGACCTCATGTCATTAGCATCTGCTCTTCTTTTTTTTGTTGGCCTACCCCTCTTTTTCACAGCATCAGGAGGCTGAATTGGGCCCATACCAGATTCTTCATATTCATTCATGCCTGGAACTGGGAAGATCATATGGCTATACATCCTGATATACATGTCTTTCTTCAAGAACTCAGGCACATAATCAGAAAGAGCCAACCTATGATAGGAGATGCATGCCAGTGCATGGCAGCAGGGGTACCCAACCACTTGGAACTCTTTGATCCCAGTTGGACTATATGGCAACTCTTTGATCCCAGTTGGACTATATGGTTGTTTACTCCATGAACCACCTCATACTTGTCTTCTCCAGCCCAAGTAGGGAAACAATTCCTACTGAATTCCCTTTGCTCTTCAATCTTCCTGACTGTGTTTGGACAAATATCCTCTGAGTATTTTTCTATTCCTGCTCTCTTCACTTGGATCCTTGCCATCAGCCTTCTTCTGATCCATTCAAACATGTCTATAATAGGCATGTTCTTGGCTTCCAAAATATAATTTTTGAAAGACTCAGAGATATTATTGACAATGACATCACAAACAACATTAGAAGAGAAGTAACACCTTGCCCAATGTTCTTCAGGGACATCTTTCAGCCATTCAAATGGAGTGACCTTTCCATCCTTCTTAGGAACAAGCCTTTGAATTTGGTTCATGCACCTCAGATGCTCCTTCACATTATAAGTGCTAGCTGCCTTCTAAAACCATTTTCTTAAATCTAGATCCCCCCACTTCTGTTTAAAATTGTTGAACATATGCTTCAAACAATATCTGTGTTCTGCCCCCTCAATTTCACTCACAGCTTCAATCAAACCCTTCTGTCTATCTGAAACAAATGTCCATTTCTTTTGCCTATATGGATCTATATCTCTCAGTAGCCTTTCAAGAAACCACCTCTAAGAATCTGTCTTCTCAACTTCAACATATGCCATTGCAATTGGTAGCATATTATCATTGCCATCCCTATCAATTGCTGAAAGTAGTTGACCACCATGGAGAGTCTTCAGAAAACATCCATCAAGCCCTATAATTGGCCTACAACCAGTTAAAAATGCTTGTCTCAATGCAGTTAAGCAAACATACATCCTCATGAACTTTGGAGGTGAAAAATCATTGTTCACCTTCAGTATTAGAGAACTAGCAGGATTGTACTTGTATACTGTAGAACAGTAGTCATAGAGCCTCTTATACTGTTCCCCAAAGTCAACCTTCAATAGAGAAAGGGCATACACCTTGGCCCTGTATGCCTTATGCAGACTGACATCAACCCCACAATGCCTCTTGATTTTATTTTTCAAACTTGCCAAACTCTCACTAGGATTGTCCCTCAGAGTATCTACCATTCTCTTCCCAAGATATTTGTAGTCTGCCTGTGTGTTTTCTGTCCTGTAGGAACATGTGTGTTTTCCTTTCAAAGTCTTGATCTAAAAAGTGGACAAACCTCCAATAATTAAGGCCCTCAAGGACCAGTCACACCCACTTTTGCATTGTGATGTGATGAACTTGGCTTCATTCTTGGGAAACTTCAAATCATAGCCTTTTCTAACAGACCAATCCCTAATGACATCCTTGAATTTTGCTCTGCATGGGAATTTCTTACCAACTCTCAGCTCAAAACTTGACATATCAGTATTGTCATTCATTCATGAGGCTCTTGAAAGCAGTTGTCATCATCCTCAGCCTCACTGTACCAATCTTCTTCTCTAGCCCTTTTAAAACCTTCAGCTTCTTCTCTTGCTTTTTTTTTTCCCTACTTTCTTCTTCGTTTCATCCATTCTCTTGCCCTCTTGTGTATCTTCTTAGCATGATCATGACCCCTCTGTTGGAATATGTCATCATCATCAGGGCCTTCTAGATGTTCCAATTCCCATTCAAATAATTCAGAGGACTCACCACTACCTTCTTCAGGTTCATACTCTGAATCCTCTGAGTCTCCAAAATGATGTTCTGCCCCCTCACCTTGTTGTTCTACCCCCTCAGCTTGTTGTTCATCCTCTTGGCCAACTGTCTGAGATCTATCTTCACCATGCTGTGCTTCAGCTTCATTAAATGGCTCATCTCTTTGACCTGTACCATCATGTGAACCAGCATCATGTCTCATTTCTGTAGGGTCCACCTCATGAGAACCAACATCATAAGTATATTCTGTAGGATCCACCTCTTGTTGACCAACACCATCACCATCTTCTATAGGATCCACCTCTTGTGGACCAACACCATCACCATCTTCTGTAGGATCCACCTCACCAACAGCATCTTGTTCTTCTTCAACTAATTGCAAATCATCCTCTTCTTGTGCTTCTTTATCACTCTGTTCTGGTGATGTTTGTTGATCACAATACATGTCAATTAGAATATCTTCTTCAGTTTGTGGATATTCAAGAAGTGGGATCTCTTCTTGTGCATCCATCAGATCCCCATCAATGTCCAATTGTTGTATAGGGCCTTGCAAATCTTCAAAGTATAGTGGGATGACATATTCCCCTTTACACTTCTTCACCAACTTCAAAATATCACTGTCACTAGCAATCTTCATGAACTTTGCTGTTTGTAGAGTTTTTCCAGGCTTGTGTGAATAAATGTCCACAACGGATGATTTGCCACCTGCCTGCCTATACACATCCATCAACTCAAACATAGACAACCTGTTCACATCGTAGCAGTCAACTGCAACTCTTAGACCACCAAAATAGTGCGCAAATGGATGATATTTTATCTCCCCACTAACTCTAACATCAAATACAATATCCATATTCTGCAAATCAAAAGTATGATATGATTAAAATATGAAATCAGGGAGCACAACATAAGTAGAATACTATATGCATCAACACTTCCTATGCAAGAGGGACCACAATTAAACAAACAACCAATACTATATCACAAAAGGACCCTACAAACAGCATCAATAACCTACAGAGAGGATAAATTAAACAAAGAACAAAGACACACCACACATGACCACAAATTGTTCCAACAAACAACATCAATACATTTCAAAGTAAAAAATTTTACACAAGGACCACAATTCGACCTACAGACAAGATAAAACAAATAGCCCCAATTCCCAAATCAGAAAGCCCTAATTTAAAAATCAAAAGCATGAAATTGACTAACAACCCTAACTTCAAATCAGTAGCTATCGACTTTCTCTACTTTGAAAATGAAGCTATCGAAACTCCCTAATTTTCAAAATAAAAAACCCCTAATTTTTAAATCGACAAACCCTAATTTTCAAATCAAAAAACCTAATTTTCAAATCAGAAGCTATCGACTTTCTCTACTTTCAAAATGAAGCTATCGAAACTCCCCATTTTCCAAATTAGAAAACCCTAAATTTTAAATAAAAAAACCCTAATTTTCAAATCAGAAGATATCGACGTTTCAGAATTTTCCAAATGAAGCAATCGACTTTTCCCAATTTTAAAATCACAACCACGACACTTCACTTGACCAAAAATCCTATTTTCCAAAACACATAGCACAAGAACCCTAATTTCATGAATGCAACTATCGGCTTTCAATGTAATAAGCTTTAATCGTCGAGGATTCAAAAAGTACCTTATGCGCCACTGATATATATCTTCGAGAAGAAAGAATTTCGCTGCACAGAGAACCCTAGATTTGGAATATCGAAGAATACTCCTCAATCGGCTTCAAACATTGAAGATAAATAACAGGTCTGTTATGCGCCATCGATACTTTTACGAATTAATAGTTGAAAATCAGAAAAATTTTGGACAATCGTGGTGAAGAAATTTGGGATTTTTTCGGGGAGAGAGAGAAAGAGAACGATTTCAAAGTTAGAATATTTTCTGTTTCAAATGGGACCGACTTCCCAAATGACAAGGGCATAACGGGATGTTTGAAAAAAATGTAACGGTGTTAGCACCCAGACGTAAGTTGGGGAGCGTATGCTGGGCAAAGTACAATACAAGGGGGTATGATGCAATTTTTAAAATACAAACAGGGGAGTTTGGTGCAATTAACCCTTTTTCTAAGTATTTTGGAGCTCCTAAGCCAGCCCTAAGAATGTGCAATACACGGCCCAAGGACCATGTGCACCGAGCCCAAGCATTGTGCGCTCCTTGCCCGAGTGCGAGTGCCCAAGCCGTGCCGAGATGGCCCTAGTCATGGCCAAGTTTTATGGAATTTTTTTAAGTATTTTTGGGATCATTAACCAGACATCATTAAGCCTTGGAGAGTTAGCAATTCTTGGCCGAAGATGTTGTGCATTTTCAGCCCGCGCCCAGGGCAAGGGCCGCGCAGCCCAGCAGTGTCGCGCCAGTCCAGGGCCGCGTGCAGCCCAGCGCGCCAGCCCACCTTCCGAGCCTAATTCCAAAAGTTTCGGCCCATTTCCTTGAAGACCCAAGTGCTGCGAATATTGAGGGGGTTCTAGGGATTAATTAAGCCTAAGATGTCCCTAAGGAAGATTAAGGGAAGTCTAAGTATCATTAGCATTATTCTAATGTGAGTGGGCATGTGCATGTGCATTATTTTAATGTCATATGTAAGGGCTTGTCCCCTCTAGTGGTACCAGACCTGATCATACCACTTCCCCACCATATTATGCTCTGCAAGATGCTCCTAGAACCGTGCTAAGTCAGGCCAAGAACATGCCAAGACTTCCCCAACACCTAGGCGCATGGTAAGTGTAAAATGTCCCCCATTAGCCTCATTGTTTGCTCCGCCCAAGTCCTCCCTTTATAAAACTCTTTACCAACTGAGTTTAGAGCATTTGGTACTTATAATTTTTGGGCAAACACTCAGCAAATAAGAGAGAGACCAAGAGAGGGGCTGCAAGCCACTAACACACGCGTGTAGTGCCAAGGGAGAGGAGCACCGAGCTGCAGAGTGTTCCAGCCCTTTTCCTTCGCGGCTCATCCACTCCAAAGTGTTCGTTGGATTTTTAGAAGTCCCCAGAATCCATCTTTGGTGGCCCTAAGTCATTGAAGCTCGAGAAGTCCCTAGGAAGCATGAGCAAGCACGGGTGAAGGACATAAGCACCATTTTGGACTTCGGTGAAGGTTAGCTCATGTTTATTATTTTTCCCAGATTTAGAATGATAAATTAGGAATTATCATGATGAAAAATGATGCCATGCACGTAAAAAATATGGAGATATGATTTTTCGAAGTTTAGGCCCTTAAATTCAGAAATTCTTGTACAAGCATGAGTAGGCCGTTTTTAGTATCTTATAATTCCTCCAAAATTATGTTTATGTCATTGGTAAAAGATAGGCATGCTTTGAGTTCATTTGTTCGGTCAAGTTGTTAGTGAAATCGAGCTTATTTTTACCTCCGAACCAAGTTGACATGAATGTGAGATATGACCAATGTTCTAGCCCTTATAGTCATGATTTTTTATGTAATATATTCGACCATAAGTGTTTATAGAAGTTGGGTATGTTCGTTCGGTGACTAGGGTTCAAGGGTACCATATCGGCCCTACCGGACCAAGTCCTAATCCAACCTAGTTGCCCTAGCATTTCTTGGCATATTACATGTTTTATATCATGTTGTGTTGGTTTGAGTTGGTTGTCAGCGGAGTAGTGGCCGAAAGTCCGGCAAGGACCGGTTAGGGTCACTAGCTGCGCATGCAGCGCGTGCCGTGCCCGTGCCGCGTCGCAGAGGCCAGAGTGTGCCTCTGTCTGTACCCGCGCCCAGTGTGTGCGAGGCACCGCAGCCCCCAGTGCACGCGACAGCACCTAGCAGCGCCTGTCCGTGTCCACGAGCGAGGTCTTGGCGCCAGTCACGCCCACGCATCTCCGACTACGCCCGACAGCGTTGTCCCAGCATCAGTGCACGCGTGGTCTCGAGCCAGTCACTCGTGCCGCGCGGAGTAGGCCTCGGGTCGTGCCAGTCGCATGCCCGAGCACCCAGTACCGTGCCCAGTGAACCCGAGTCGTGTTCCTTAGGTACACTTGGCCTCGGTACGTGCCCAACACCACGCCCGTGTGCCCAGGGTCGCCCGACAGCGCCCTAATCACCCCAACCGCGCGAGTAGGGTCTGTCCGCACGTAGACGTGCCAGACCCGAGCCCAGTGTGTCTGTTCACACCCAGTAGTGCCAGAGCCGAGTCCAGCCATGCCCAGAAGCACGCCAGCGCCTTAGTCAGCCTCGGTGGTGACCAGTCGCACGCGAGTGGCACCAGTAGTGCCCGTGCTCGCGCCAGCAGCCTCTGGCCGCGCCCAGTAGCGCCGGACCGCGCCCAGCAGCGCCTACGACCGCACCTGGTCGCACCCTACTCGTGCCAGCGCCGCACAAAGGGCCTTGATGGCCTGGTGCGGGACCAATGCAAGTCAGTTCGAGATAGCACCCGACCGCCCGACCCGCAGCGAGCCGGCGGTCCGGCCAGCCAGCGAACCGGCCGGTTTAGCTGACGGTCCGAGTCAGTTTTGGTTCGAGTTTTTTGGTCCGAGTCTTATTCTAAATTTTTAGTATTTTTTCGAGCCAAACCAGTTCAGTTAAGTATATCAGTTTGAGTTCCGATTTTAGTACTATTTTAGCGAACCCTTAGAGTGTTCCTTTATATCCGGATGAGTTATCTGATAGAGTAGAACATCTTAGCATATTATTGAGCATATGATGAGCATAGTACTTAGTATATTTATTGACTTATATTTGTATGTAGCTTGAGGAGTCAGCTACCAGCACAGCAGCACTTACGTATTTTCATAGCAGATCAGGTGGGGACCCAGTCTGGGTATTACATTGAGTATAATAGTCGAGATCATGTTCAGGTATGTATATGAGTTTATCCGCTTGGGGTCAAGGCCGAGTTTGTCTTCCCTAAGTTCTGGTGGTGGCCCAGTTCACCTTCAATATACCATCCGAGTGTGCACACGGTTACCGGCCAGAGTGTTCCCGGAGTTACTGGCCATAGAGTTCCGAGAGATTTCAGTTTACTTATATATACCTGTATTGTGATCTCATTATTATTATTGTTGTTTACTTTAACATGGGTTCTTATGGAGTACAAAGGTACCAGTACTCACCCCCATTATGTTTTTCAGATGACAGGGTCGGCGGGCAGGCGTGAGGGCAGTTGTGGTAGTTGTGGTCGTGGATCTGGCACAACGAGCCGTTCCAGAGACATTTGTTTACCATGTTTTGTATAACTATTATGACCATGCATTTTCAGACTTCCGCTACATTTATTTTCCGTATCGAACTTGCATGAAAATATTTCCAGACTTAAAAGTTTTACCCAGTTCGCCAGTACAAACGGGTCCAGTTTTACATGCTTGATTCGATAAATTATTAATATGATTTTCTTTAAGTCTAAACCGTTGATAGAACTAGTTTAAAGGAAACGGATTTTAAAGCAGATAAGTTTTTAGCAGCATCTCGAGATAGTTTGCAAACGATTTCGAAAAATTTATAAGCGTTTTAGAAAGTAAAAATCGCGAAAAATCGGTCCTAAGTAGCGGGGTGCTGCAGCTGGTATCAGAGCACCTTTTGTGCATCTGAATACTTTAATGAGACAAGAAATTTTTGGAAAACCCAACCACACCACACTCACGCCGCGCCGACTACCAGGTAAGTGCATGCTGCTAAATTTTTCAAAGTTTATATAAGCAAACTGTACTAAGTCTATACTCAATATGATTCAGATAATCCAAACTCTAGTTGCTCAAATCAGTAGAAAGACTCCAAGCAGTATCAGATCTATCTCTATCAGTATTCAGAATTTTAGCCAGAACTCTAGTTGAACTCTAGCTTTTTGAGTTAGCAACTCGTCAAGAAATTTGTGTGCCTTTTTCCAGTATTCAGTGTTTCCTTTTAGCCTTATTCAATTTCATCTCCTGTTGTGATCAAGTTTTGCGGCTTATTATTCAGATGGCACGCCGTCCGAATCAGGCTCAGCAGGAGATGACTCAGGCAGAGGTAGTCGCCCAGTTCTGCGGCTACAATCCCGATAAGTTTACGGGCAGGGAGATCCTCGCATAGTTGATGAGTGGATCCAGGGTCTCTAGGATATTTTCGAGATCATCGAGTGCTCTGAGAGGCACAACATCCTGTGTGCCCAAGTTCAGATGATGGGAGACGCTAGGCTGTGGTGGAACTCCTACTGGGGCATGTGCCCTGGTGAGAAGGAGAATCTCACAGAGCCGCAGTTCAAGGAGATGCTGAGGGATAAGTATTACCCTGATACCTACAAGGCCGAGATGGAGCGTCAGTTCTTGGCGCTTAAGCAGGGTAACTGCTCAGTGGATGAGTATGAGAGAGAGTTTGCACGTCTCGGGTCCTTCGTTCCATATTTGGTGGACACCGAGGCGAAGAGGGCAAGACGCTTCCATGACGGGCTACTGCCAGCGATCCGTCACCACATAGCGGGACATGGCGTCCAGTCTTACGCCGATGTTGTTGCCAAGGACTAGGAGACAGATGCCAGTCTCAGGATGGACCTGGTGTAGGCGTCAGTTCAGCCCCTAGTGTTGCCCGCAGCTCGGTACCCAGCTGATGGGTCTACTTCTAGATCTGGAGTAAACCGGTTGCTATGAGATCAGATCTGCTTGAACCGCTTCTCAACCGTTGCTAGACCGCGAGATTCCTGCAAAAACTCAACGCCGGAGGTGTTTCCGGCGTAGAGCCTCCGACGATCAAGTCAGTATGAGAGTGATGAAGAGATGTTGCGCAGCAGCTATGGGGGAGAGTGGGAATGAATGAGAGTTATGGTTTTAGGATTACCTCATCTCCTTTATATAGGAGGGAATACTTACTTGAAGTGTCCAAAATGCCCCAGTCGGTGGACCTAGAAGGTCCAAAATGGCCTGGTCGATTCGTCTCCCCTTGTTGCTGAGTCATCACAAGATTCCTTCTTATCCCTTGTAATATGTGGAGCTTCAAATATACTGCAAGTGTGATGAATCATCACCATGTCCTCGGCCTCGAGGCGTAAGAAGTCGACCTCGAGCACTGGGAGGTCGACTCATGATCACATGAGTATCCGGAGGCTACGCTTTATCGTTCTTTTGAGTGGAAATCGTCTTCAGGGAATCGTCTTAGCGAGGTCGACTTCTGAGAGTCGATTTAGAGTATCTGGATGTTCGTGAGTTGTGCTTTTGCTGTTTTCCCCCTATTGATATCGACTAGAGAAAGTCGATAGGCTAAGGTCGACTTCAGAGAGTCGACTAGGCCGACTCCTGCCTCTTCTTGATTGCTCTCCATAGAATCGACTTTAGGGAAGTCGATTTGAGCATGTCGACGTAATCATGTCGACATGCGAGTTGTTTGAGTGGTTCACCGGTCGAGTAGGAAACTTCTAGACCGGGCTATCCTTATGTGGCTATATCACCAGCACTGCCGCCGACTCAGCCAGCGTCTGTCCAGCAGGCGAAGCCTAAGAACAAGAGGAAGTGGAAGGGTCAGCAGAATGACCGGAGGAACAGGCAGAGACAGCCACATATTCCAGCATGTGGCACCTGCGGACGCCCACACAGCGGAGACTGTCTTGCCGGGCAGAACGTTTTCTACCACTGTAGGAGGTCCGGACATACCATCCGGAACTGTCTGGATAGGCAGCAGCAGTAGCAGCCTCAGCAGCAGCCCCGACAGCAGCAGCAGCAGCAGAGGCGAGGACAGCAGGCACAAGTTTATGCAGTCGAGCAGGCCGAGACAGAGCAGAACCCAGGTACTATGTCTGGGATGATTATATTGAATGATATGCCTATATTTGCCCTGTTCGACACAGGTACGACGCACTCGTTTGTGTCAACCCGATGTGTAGCGGCCATTGGAGTTCAGCCCATCAACAATGTTGACCCTCTCGAGGTGAGCCTAGCCTCGGGAAGGAAGATAGTGACGAGCTCCAAGGCAGAGGACCTTAACCTTAGTATCGGCGGTCGAATTTTGAAGGCCGAAGCTTATGTTATCGAGATGAGGGATTTCGCCCTCATGCTCGGTATGGATTGGTTGACGCGTTATCGAGCGGACATTCGTTGTCACGATCGGGAGGTTATTCTTCATCTTCCGAAGGACAGTCAAATATTTTTTGGCTCGAAGACGCGAACCCTACCTCATGTCGTTTCGATGGAGAAGGCAAGGAAGATTCTACGCAGAGGAGATTGTCAGAGTTACCTGGTGAGCCTTGTTAAAGAAGGATCGAGAGCACAGACACCTCATGACGTTCCAGTTGTTCGTGAGTTCGTAGATGTGTTCCCGGATCAGCTACCAGGAGGACCACCCAACAGAAAAGTGGAGTTCACCATTGATCTGGTGCCAGGAGCAGGAACGGTGTCGAAAGCGCCTTACCGAATGGCTCTGAAAGAGTTTCAGAAGTTGAAGACGTAGATCAAGGAGTTGTTGAAACTCGGTTTCATTCGACCGAGCGTCTCACCTTGGGGAGCACCCCTCCTATTCGTCAAGAAGAAAGACGGATCCATGAGAATGTGCATCGATTACCGGGATGTCAATCGGCTAATGGTGAAGAACAAGTATCCACTCCCCAGGATAGATAATTTGTTTGACCAGCTGAGAGGACCTTGCGCATTTTTCAAGATTGACTTACGCTCAGGCTATCATCAGCTGAAGATTAAGGAGTCCGACGTAGCCAAGACTGCTTTCCAGACGAGATATGGGCACTACGAGTTTGTGGTTATGCCGTTTGGTTTGAGTAATGCGCCAGCGGTGTTCATGGACTTGATGAATCGGGTGTTCCATCAGTACTTAGACCGATTTGTCATCGTCTTCATTGATGACATTTTGGTCTACTCCAGGAGTTTGGAGGAGCACGAGCAGCATCTGAGGGTTGTTCTCGGGACCCTTAGGCGAGAAAAGTTGTACGCCAAGTTCTCTAAGTGTGAATTTTGGCTGAAGAGAGTGGCATTTTAGGCCACATCATCACTGATAGAGGAATAGAGGTCGATCCAGTGAAGATTACCGCAGTTCGGAACTGGTCAGCATCCAGAAGCCGCACCGAGGTTCGGAGTTTTCTCGGTCTAGCAGGGTATTATCGCAGGTTTATTGAGGGGTTTTTAAAGATTGCCCTCCCCTTGTCCAAGTTGACGAGGAAATCTGTGAAGTTTGAGTGGACGAGTCGTTGTGAGGAGAGCTTTCAGAAGCTCAAGAAGAGGCTTACGACGGCTCAAGTGCTGACTATTCAGGATCCTACTCGAGGTTTCACCATCTATAGTGATGCCTCGAAGCAGGGTGTTGGGTGTGTTCTTATGCAAGATGGCCAAGTCGTTGCGTATGCTTCACGTCAGTTGAAGCCCCATGAGTAGAATTACCCTATGCACGACCTAGAGTTGGCAGCGATTGTGCATGCACTCAAGATTTGGCGCCATTATCTGTATGGTGGTCGGTGTGAGATCTTTACCGATCACAAAAGTTTGCAGTATATCTTCACGCAGAAGGAACTCAACATGCGCCAGAGGCGATGTTTAGATCTTGTGAAAGATTATGACTGCACCATACAGTACCATCCGGAGAAGGCGAACGTGGTAGCAGACGCCCTAAGCCGAAAGGTGAGGGGTGAGCTAGTTTGTTCTATCACTCAGCAGCGTCATTTGATTCATAAGTTTGCTCGGATGCAGCTAGAGGTAGTCGAATCACCTCCCAAGTTTCCAGTTGTGGGAGGTATTCGAGCAATGAGAATGTGGCCTACGCTACGAGATAGGATCTGGCGGGATCAAGCTTTTGACGATTTCATTCATACGATGGGGGCAAAGATTCACGCCGGAGGAGTAGAGGGCTTTTACCGACGCACAGATGGTGCCTTGGAGTACAAGGGAAGGATTGTTGTGCCGAATGTCGAGGCACTAAAGAAGAAAATCCTGACTGAGGCCCATAGTGCGCCATATCTAGCCCACCCTTGAAGTACCAAGATGTACCACGACTTGAAAAGGTCGTTCTGGGGGCGAGGGATGAAGAGAGATGTAGCAGACTTCGTTAAGAAATGTTTGGTCTGCCAGCAAGTTAAGGCCGAGCACAAGAGTCCCATAGGTCTGCTACAGCCACTTGAGATTCCCAGTTGGAAGTGGGAAGAGGTTACCATGGACTTCGTCACAGGACTACCTAAGTCGTCCGAGCATCACGATGCAATTTGGGTAGTGGTAGACAGGCTGACGAAAGTCGCACACTTTATGCCTGTGACGAGGACCATGTCGATGGACCAGTTGGCCGAGATATATACCCGTGGTGTTATTCGACTCCACGGAGTGCCCGTTACGATCATATCTGATCGAGATCCTAGATTCACCAGCAGATTCTGGGAGAGTTTTCCTGAGGCAATGGGCACTCAGTTGAAGTTCAGTTCGGCTTACCATCCAGAGACAGATGACCAGTCTAAAAAGACGATCCAGACGCTCGAGGATATGCTCCGAGCCTTGATTCTGGATAGGGGTTCTAAGTGGAAGAAGTGGTTGCCACTAGTCGAGTTCGCCTACAACAACAGTTATCAGGCGTCGATTCAGATGGCTCCGTACGAAGCACGTTACGGCCGCAAGTGTCTTTCGCCCTTTTATTGGGATGACGTCGGAGAGCGACGAGTACTCGGTCCGACGTTGATCGAGGAGACAGTTGAGCAAGTAGCCTGGATCAGATAGAGGTTCCAGTCAGTCCAAAGTCGGCAAAAGTCCTCAGCCGACAAGCGTAGACGAGAGATGCATTTTGAGCCCGGAGATCATGTCTTCCTGAAGGTCCGACCGATGAGAGGTGTAGTTTGTTTCGGGAAGAGAGGGAAGTAACATCCTCGCTATATAGGTCCGTTCGAGATTCTCGAGCGAGTGGGCGAAGTAGCTTATCGAGTAGCCCTGCCTCCTGAGTTGGATAGCGTGCATAACGTGTTTCACGTTTCGATGTTGCGCCCTTATGTGTGTGATCCCAAGCATATGCTTCAGCACAATGAGATTCAGCTTCAGCCAGATTTGACTTACGAGGAGCAGTGGTAGCAGTTCTGGACCGAAAGGTTCTTTGGCTCAGGAACCTAGATGTTTCCCTCATTCGTATCATATGGAATCGCCACGGAGATTCAGACGCCACTTGGGAGCGCGAAACGGATATTAGAGCTCGTTTTCCAGATTTTGAGTTCTAATATGTACCTAGTTGTATGTATTTTCAGTTCATGTATTTCCGAGGGCGAAAATAATTATAAGGGAGATAGATTGTAATAGTTCAGTTCTGTATTAATAAAAGTGACATTTTTAGTTCCGAGTTTGAACTATTTTTCCTTTTATTAATGTTGCTCGTTTTGAGCTCCGAGCCCAATTATTCTGCTATTCAATTTCAGTTATTAATTCCGGTCCATTTATTTTTAGAAATGGATTTTATTCAGTCGGGATTAATTATTCCAAGTTAACGAATAATCAAAACCGAGTATATTTCGATAAATCGTCCAAGTCAAGTCGTGTCCGGAACCGAGTATGTTCGGTCACAAGTCTCGCGCCTAGTCCGCGCCTAGCCAAGTCTCGAGCCTAGTAGTCCTGAGTCTTGTTCAAGCCCTAGTCGCTTGTAAGCCTTACTTAGAATTTTCTAAGTAGGAGTCGATCATTTATCGAGCCCTAGATAAGTCCCTCGGCTAAAGGAAATTGCACCTAACATTGTGCGTGTCCCCAAGATTTCTCGCGCCAAGGGTTCGCGAGTCGAGCCATGCCGAGAGGGTCCAAGTGTAGCCGAGAGTTTATGGGATTTTTTTTAGTATTTTGGAGCTCCTAAGCCAGCTCTAAGGATGTGCAATACATGGTCCAAGGACCATGTGCACCGAGCCCAAGCATTGTGCGCCGCCTTGCCCGAGTGCGAGTGCCCAAGCCGTGCCGCGATGGCCCTAGTCATGGCCAAGTTTCATGAAATTTTTCTAAGTATTTTTGGGCTCATTAACCAGCCATCATTAAGCCTTGGAGAGTTAGCAATGCTTGGCCCAAGATTCTGTGCATTTTCAGCCCACGCCCAGGGCAAGGGCCGAGCAGCCCAGAAGTGTCGCGCTAGTCCAGGGCTGCGTGCAGCCCAGCGCGCCTAGCGTGCCCAGGCCCCAGCGCCAGCCCACCTTCCGAGCCCAATTCCAAGAGTTTCGGCCCATTTCCTTCAAAACCCAAGTGCTGCGAATATTAAGGGGGTTCTGGGGATTAATTAAGCCTAAGATGACCCTAAGAAAGATTAAAAGAAGTTTAAGTATCATTAGCATTATTCTAATGTGAGTGGGCATGTGCATGTGCATTATTTTAATATCATATTTAAGGGCTTGTCCCCTCTGGTGGTACCAGACCTGACCATACCACTTCCCCACCATATTATGCTCTGCAAGATGCTCCTAGAACCGTGCTAAGTCAGGCCAGGAACATGCCAAGACTTCCCCAACACCTAGGCGCATGGTAAGTGTAAAATGTCCCCCATTAGCCTCATTGTTTGCTCCGCCCAAGTCCTCCCTTTATAAACACTTTACCAGCTGAGTTTAGAGCATTTGGTACTTATAATTTTCGAGCAAACACTCAGCAAATAAGAGAGAGACCAAGAGAAGGGCTGCAAGCCACTAACACGCGCGTGTAGTGCCTAGGAAGAGGAGCACCGAGCTGCAGCGTGTTCCAGCCCTTTTCCTTCGAGGCTCATCCACTCCAAAGGGTTGCTATACGTTTTTCGAGGTTTAGTTTAAGCTTGGTATCCACTTTCCTTTGTGCTAAGATTTGGTCGACATCTGCCAGTGGTTCGATCTGCCCTTGAACCAGCTTCCTCTCAATGCTATCCGGTTCATTACCATCTTCATCATCCTTTGTCATGTCCGCCTAGGTTGGCTCGACCTTGACTTTTTCCACTATTGCTACGCCCCTTCGAAACACACTCAAGGGCTCTACCTCAAAAGTCGCGCCGATGTTCACTTCATCTCCGACACTCCTACCAACGTTCCTAGGTGGAAAGATAAGTTCGCATTTGTCGAACCTAGTCCTGCCTTCCCTTGGGAGCCGACTCCATGGCTCAAGGAGCTCAAACGCGATAATGTGGTACCTCCTCAGAGTGCCCTCTTCGACCAATGGATCGCTGTGTGGAACACTAGGCCCGTTGCGTCGAAGACTCTACTCGAGGATGAGAACCTCTTACATTTCTGTGGCCTTCTTACTCATAAATCACTTCCTCTTCCTTCTCAAAAGATATTCGATCTTATTCAAATTGCAGACGATCCAGGTATTTGCATTTATATTAGGTGTGCCTGGCATTATTGTATTGCTGTATGATTTTACCTGTTGTAACTCTAGCTTGTTCATGATTTCTGACTGAGATGCCAACTATCTCTGTGCCTAAGAGGAGTGCTCCCCTTAAAAGAAAACAGCCTGGTGAGGGGTTGAGCTCGAAGCCAGCTAACTTGACCGCCTCCCAGCCCGCCCGCTCGACCTCACCTCCTCCAGAGATGACCGTAGAGCTGCCTTCTTCGACCAACCCTCCAACGGGCCTGCAACCCAAACAGCTCGAGCAAACGACGCAGCTCGAGAGACTGGTATCTCCTCCGCCGCGCTCACCCCCACGCGATCAGACCACTCCTATCATTCATATTCCAGCCTCTCCCGAGAAAACTCAGCTCGAGGAAAGTCAACTTAAGCGGTCCCTTGCTTAGGGGAAGGAAAGTATCAGCAAGCGTCGCCGCGTCGAGGAGACTGCCCTCTCGATTACTACGCTCGACGGTTTGGGGTTCTCGCATTACCTCAGGGACGTTCTTCCCCCCGTTGACCGTCCCACTGACCGTTACAATGACGGTCATACCCTTCGAGATCGAGGCCATTGGCTTGCCCGCTGGCTGGCTCAGGTAAATTACTATCCCTTGACACTTATCTATTTTTGTTCCCTTTCCTCCCCCCATTAGTGTTCTAACACTTTCTTTTACGCACCTTTGTAGGGAATGGTCGAGCTCGCGTTGTTGATCGAGCAGACGCGAGCGAGCCCTGGTCGGTCTATCTCGGGCCTCGAACGGAGCAATCTCCAGCTCGGCACTCAGCTGGAAGAAACTGTCATCAAGGCCAACGCCCTTCACGAGAGGCTGAAGGAGTCGGTTGCCCGGAATAAGGTCCTCTCTGCTGAGAAGGAGACGCTCGAAGGGTCCCTGAAATCCTTCGAGGAAGCCCTTGCAGCCGAGCGAGCCGAGAAGGAGGCCCTCCTGGCCTCCAAAAAGGCTCTCGAGGCTGCACTCGAGGAAGAGAAGTCGGCTCGTGCACGTGAAAACGTCGCTTTCGAGCAAAGGGCTAAGCCCTTGATCGACGAGGCTGCCCTTCGGGCTCGGCGAATGGTCTTCCATACAACCGCCGGTCGACGTTTCCTGCAAGCTTACCGCGAAAAAGTGGTGGCTGCTTTCAAGCAGTCGCCACAGTATTTAAAGGATGTGCAAGACTATAGAACCCACTGCTTCGGGGCCATAATGCAACAAGCTGGGGTTCAAGTGGCCGAGGACGGGTTCGAGGAGTTCAACATGGAGACCATATGGGATGCCATGCCCAAGGCTTCCATTGGCTATCAAAGCGCCCTCGACCTGCCTGACGACCACGACTGGTGGTCAGGCCTGCTAGAGCTCGTCATGGATCAGGACGACCTGCTGAAGCGTACTTTCAAGCTCCCCCGACGGCTACATTCCTCCTCTTTCAAGCTCCCCGACGGCTACATTCCACCTCTGGCTCAAGCCAGCCGACTGGGCCTGGGGGGCAACATGTAACGCCCTACTTTTATTTGCCGAAATTCAGAATAAATTTTTCAAAATTTATTTCAAAATTCCAGAAAATAAAAGTGGGGCGTTACAGTTTGGTATCAGAGCCAGTCTGTATTTCTGTAGACTGGTTAATGTGAATTATGTGATTACATGCTTTGACCTCATATTTTGACCACTCGCTCTCGTCGTGCCGCGCCAGCTCAGGTATGAGTACCTGAATGATTTAAGATTATTGTGCATTGACTGATTATTGATTACTGAAATGAAACCGGGGCTTAGGAATTTATCCTCCTACTTTTAAACGTTCTGGAACTCTAGATGAGTGGCGCACCTTAGTTGTATGAATTTGAACTCTAGTGATATAGAGTTAAGTTCTAACTTGAGGTTTTGTTTGTTTAGAAATTTTATATGGTGTTATCGAGCTGAGTTCTGTGTATAACAGTCCTCTCGATGTATTTTGGTGTCTTCAGAAGAGGACCATTCGCGAGCCATCTCGAAAGGAGAAGGCTTAAACGAAGGGAGCAGACAACCAGAGAAGTCCCAAGTGTGGGATATTCGGAAGTCTGTAACCATGGTTGTTAAGACCATCAAATGTGTATTTGACCCCCAGTCGAGTGCGAGCTGGAGTAAAGTCTGGGTGCCTTGTGCATACTTAATGTCCTACCCAGAGGAGTGTTGGGGAAACTTAATGCGTAACACTGTCGCGACTCTCGAGAGTGGCTAGGCCTCGAGAAATACGATAGTGACCTATTCATTTGCAAAAATTCTCTTCCGTATTTTGAGCCACGAGCGATTTCCATTGACAGCGGGGCTTACCAGGAACAACTTGAACCGATGATGAAAACAGTGAATCGTGGACTCGTGAAGGCGAAGCAGACGTGCTTCCTTTCTTAAATTCTTGTCGCCTTGTATACTCTTGCCAACCTTTTTCCCATTCGCATGGCAAACAATTTTGAATTGTGCTTGAGGCTTCTTTTTGTTATCTGATTTTTGTATTTTGAAGATTTCGCTTGATCTTCCCCTTTGATTCGCTATATAAACTATTTGAGCTTCCCAACTTTAAAACTTGCTTCTCTTGAAGTTTAGCTAACTCTAGTTTATCCTATGTTGGGAGTTGACTTTGTTTTGAAAAACCTGATTTCAAGTGAGAATAAGCATCTCTTTGTTTCTGCTTATCCTTATTCCATTGTGAAGTATGAGAGTTCCGTTCGAATGCCATCGTTAAAATATCACGAAGACTTGAGGGAAAAAATTTTCTATCGCCACTTTTGTGAATAACCCAACCTCAGGGGGGACAATAATTTTTCACGCTCGGCATCGAGATAAACGCACAGGAATAAGCCAGCATAATTCGGTTCGATAAGAAAATGGAGTGTTTTTCTACCTTCAAAGATTATGCAGAAGCCTTTTAAGGAGGATAGACGAGACAGAAACAAGCACATCGCGTAGTGCAAACCCGTCCTTATTCTAAATCTTGTTCATCGTAAATTTTTTTTGTTCTTTTTCTTCTTTCGGAATCCCGGGAGGAACTCAGCGTACAAATTCCCAAGTGTGAAGACTGAGAAGTGAGCTGCGCTCGCTTAGGACTGCTGACACGATTAGCTACCCGATGAAGAGCTGACGTGTCGGCCGACGCTGTTAGTCGGAAGAGTCGAGGCGAGCTAGTTATTGTATCTCTCGGCAGGAGCTGCTGATTGGAGATTATTCCCGACTAAATAACTGTATTAGAATTTCATTGAGAATTCTCGTCTATCTCAATTGTTGATCTCTTCGCATATTAGAATGTGTCGTTGGGAACGAAAGTGGACTTGGAACTCGGACTTATTACCTTTCTATTTTCGAAAACCCTTGAACTTTGAAATTGTGGAATACCTGAAATATATGTTGTTTTGTTGACCCCAAAATTTTTGAAATTTGGTAAAACCATTCCTTTTTGGTAGCCTTGAATTGTAACTCCTTGTGAAGACCTGGACCAAACGCCGACCCTGACTGGGTGTAGCCACGCGAAGTGGTGGCCGAGCACGCACGACCGTGCTGAGAGACGGGAGGCTTGCGCGCGGCCGACCGTTGACTCGCATGCGAACTGCATCCGCCATTACCGAACGCACAAACTCCCCAGGCCAGCGTGTGCGGCCAAGCCTCGACCTTACAATTGGTCTCTGAGTAGGTGGGTACGCACGCGTCCCAGCGCCACGCTTATGCAGCGCTAGCGAGCGTGCCGCCTCTTAGGTGACAGTACCCTAACCCCAAACCTTCGATTCAATTCGTTGATCGACCAGTTTTTGCCGAGCTATTTATGTTACCCCGAACCTTGAACCGAGAGCTCCAAGTCCCACTAAGATGTGTATAAATCCTTAATCGATGATTTCTGATTAAGGAGTGTAGTCGATGAGTCCATATGCCTTACTTGGGAGTTTCTCGAGTCGGCAAATTGGGAATGTTGTGTTGCGTTGGGTCAAGCTTTATGTTTGTGCATAAGGGTTGCGTTTGACTCGTGGAGTCGATATCATGAGAGTGTGAGCTTAATGGTGTCGTGCTTTATGTATGTGGTACCGTGTCGTTGTCTCTGATAGAGACGCACGACCGTGATGAAATCGTGAGCAAGTTGTCAGTGTGACTCGGATACGAGACTGAAACTTGGCGTCACGTGTCCACCTTGATGGTGAGGTAGTCGGAGTACGCTGACAATACACCGAACGACCTGTTGAGGTCTTATGTACTGTTACAAGTCGTTGATACTCATGAGTCTAGGCTAAACCGAACTGGGTCCCTTGCAAGAGGATGTACGCCTGAGCTCGGGCAGGACTGATCACCCTCCCAAGCAAGAAGGTAAACATATGAGCATGGACGAGTCGGATTGGTTTCAGTATGTGAGTGCACGCCTTTCGAGTATAAGGCGATAGGACTCATGGGAACGGAATCGAGTTCTGGAGAGTGATGCCTGGACCTCGTGATTAGAAATTCCCGTGCGAGTCTGTCGTTTCCTTTTTTATGTGTGTTCTTTTGCATTTCCGAGGACGGAAATATTTTAAGGAGGATAGATTATAGCGCCCCATTCGATTTATAGAATTTCTCAAAATATTTTACTTATCGAATATTATTTATTCGGTTATATTTATTTTATTGGTCGCGAAGTCGAATTAAATAAAAAAGTTGGAATACTCGATTGTTTTATTGAAAAACATTCGTCGTTCGGCGATTTCGGTTTAGTCGCAGGAACTGATTATAATCCGTTTGAATTATGTATTTTCCTGAAATTATTTAATTATCGTATTTTATTTGATTCCGGTAATTACTCGATATTTTCGGTTAGTCTTATTATTTTAATTGGAGGTTCTCGTCTAATTGATTTAATAAGCCGCGCTATTTTATTTTTGTCAATCGCCATTTGGTTAATCGTATCGATCGTAAGTCCTTGTTATCGCTATTCTATTGACCCAATTTATCGAGAATATTTTTGGCTCATTTTCGGATATTTATTATCCGGCCCTTATTGGGAATAATACTAACCAAATTGATTTCAATTTTTTTTTATATATATATATATCCAACTTTTTTTTTTCCTTTAATTGTACCCTTGGCCCATTTTATTTTGAGTAACTTTCGTATGCCCAAATCTATCATTATATAAAAAGAATAACTTTTTTACAAATTTAGAAACTTTTTTCCGCCAAAATCATTAAATATATCCTACATATAGTAATTGTTGGACAAATCTAAATAGGCAAAAAAATCAACTCATTAATTGTGTAAAGATTTGTTTCTCTTTTTCCTGTTTTTCAGTTTATCAAAACCGTTATTTGACAATGAATATTTGTTTTTCTTTTTCCTATTTTTAGTATAAATCTACACGAGCTTATCTCTTCTGTTACAAAATCCCATTGCATACGTCTTTAAAAAATCTCATCCCTAGATTTAAAAAAATAAAATAAAATAGAAACCAATTCATAATTACTACTAGAAATCCATTATCTTTAAAAAGAAAAAATAAAATAAAATAGAAACCAATTCATAATTACTACTAGAAATCCATTATCTACTTTAAGAAGCTAATTTTCATTGGTCTAATTACTAATATTTTTACAAATATTATAAGCTAACCATATAAAAAAGTATAATAATAATTTTGAAATCATGTGTAATCAATTTTCTTTTATATTCTCTTATACAAAATAATTTACCCCGAATCTTTAATTTGTAATTATTAAGTATTGTTTATCCTCCTCTTTAATTTATAATTATTTTTTTTCTTCCTCTTTTTAAATAGGATCAATAATAGTTTCTACTTCCGTCATTGAGTGACTCAAACTCGAGGTCTATTTATAATGTTGTTAATTTTAATATTGTTCCCGTGGATCGCACTGGATATACACTAGTTGAAGTTAATGAATTATCCCATTTCTCACTTAGAACGGGTCTTCTTCCCGTGCGAATTTCCCCATTTCTCTTGGTCATCCATTTGCCACCATCAGAGACCACGTCGCAGCTCAATCGCTTCCATGAAATCCGGCGAGCTCACCCACGCATCTCCCTCCCCTTGAAGCCCTAATTCCTCTCTATTTAAGGAATTGAGACATCAGCCGACCCTCATCTCATTCTCTGGGATTTTCACGCGTTTACAGATTTGAGAAATTCATTCTCTCTCAGCCAAAAATCAGATCGAAAATCGCACTCTCCCTCTCGCGAACTTCGACTACCATGACCGTGATCCACGAGCAGGCCCGTCGACGTCCATTCTCCACCGTCATCGCCGTCTCGGATTCCACGCCCGTCGACCGGCGACCTTCTATCCATGTCCGACGAATATAGCAGCGTTCTTCTGGCGAGACGAGTTTCGTTCGCGGCTGGAATCAAATCACCAGCACAATCGCACGTGGTTGAGCGATTCCTGGTGTTGCTGAGCAGTGATTTCAGGCGACGAGGGCTGGCCTCTTCACGACCAGTCCGGCGAGTTGATTCTCTAATCGGCCGGCGATTAGGGCTCCTCAATTTTAAAAAGCCACGCCGACCACCTTCCAACAAGCTTCACCACCGTCCAGTAAACATCATCCGGCCACGTTGAGTTTCCGGCGGACTCGACCAACGTCCGATGAACCAGGCCTCTGGTGATTTCGGGCATCAATTTCCGTCGGGCCGCGTCTGCTCGCGAGCCCCGAACACCGACCGGCGATTTCGAGCTCTCGACGACCGAGTCCACCCCGAACTTTTTCGGCAACGAGCAGTAGCTGCTCGAGGCTCTTATCGAGCATCCGCCGGTTTTATTTCCGAGCAGCAGCAGCCCCGATCGTGTTATACGACGAGCGGCTGGGACTTTTCCGACGAATAGCAGCCCTATCGGGCCCCGGGCGAGAAGAGAAGCGGGTCGATCCTTTGCTGAGAGCCCTGACAGCCTCGACTAAATGTGCCTAGCAAGTTACCGTGTGTTGCTACGGATCGAGCATTCGTACAGCCCCTTTTCAGACCTGAGACTCGAGTTTTTGTCTTTTACCTTTCTTGAAGAGAGGTATTTCAGTCAACTGAGAGTTTCACCTTTTATGCCCGTGTTGTTGAGTTTTGATGTTGAGCCAAGAACATGTTCCAGCATGCTTATTGAATTGTTACGTGATATGTTATGATCAATTGCAGTTTCAATTAGGAATTAAAGCATGATTGGATTTTATGAAATTTGAGCATTTAGAATGTATGATTGTGCTTTGATGTGGGTAGAACCTGCTAAACCTTGATTATGTAAGGTTTGTGCTGCTGTGTGGTGTTCATTTTAGAGATTATATGTTCAGTTATATTGGCTTATTGATGTATTAAATTTTGGCTAAAATCTTGGAGAAAAGAGAGAATGTTATGTAGTGTTCATTCGCTTTATATATTCAAGCATGCTGTGTCATGTGTTATGGTTTTTAATGCTGCTACTATACTCATCTATCAGAGGTTAAACCTCAGTTTAAAAGTATTAAAGGCATGCTAGACTTAATTAAAAAGTGAAGAGAAGTTATGATTGATTGATGTACGATGTGACCGTGTGTGTGCCAGATTTGTTGCTGAGTTATTTTTGTGCAAAGTATGCTAAATTTATGTGTTTTTATCAAGAGAACATTCAGTTTGAAGGCCTTTATAATTGTTATTTAAGTATGAGAATAGAAAGGTGAAATTGAGACAATTCGGTAATATGCCCGGCCATGTGTTTTGCAAGGTTGCTAGAGCTTTTTGTTATGTGTTTAATGGCTTATCAGAATGTTTGAGTTGTTGCTTTCGTGAAAAATGTGATTCATTTAGTTTGAAATGGTGGAATTGAGATGCATGCATGATTATTTTGATTTAGCAGTAATATATATATATATATATATATATATATAGGGGATGGATCCAATGAGACCACTCCTTAAAATGAATACGTGAGACTCAATCTTAGCCACTCATTTTGTCTAGATCAAAATCAATTAAAATATACATTAATTAAATAATAAAATAGTTGACCGTTGACTCCGGCATTGACCGTTGACTCCGGTGTTGACCGTTGACTTCCGGCGTTGACTTCCGGCGAGAATCGTTGACTTCCGGCGTTGACCGTTGACTTCCGGCGTTGACCCGTTGTATTGAAATAAATAACCTGGCAACAAAAGACACTCAACCTTGAGTGGTGTAGTGGTTGCATTGGTTGTCTTACCTCCATGAGGTACCAGGCTCCAATCCTATGGGTTACACAACTAATTTAGCAGCATCAGACAACTAACCTAGCAACAAAACACAACTAACCTAGCAGCAAGAAAGAACAACTAAACTAGCAACAAAGACAACTAACCTAGCAAGAAAACACAACTAACCTAGCAGCAAGAAAGAAATAACCTAGCAACAAAAGACAACTAACCTAGCAGCGAAAAGAAATAACATAACCAAGAAAGAACAACTAAACTAGCAACAAGGACAACTAACCTAGCAACAAAACACAACTAACCTAGCAGCAAGAAAGAAATAACCTAGCAACAAAAGACAACTAACCTAGCAGCGAAAAGAAATAACATAACCTAACAATAAAAGACAACTAACCTTGCAACACCCCGCTAACTAGGGCCAAATTTTCGCAAATTTTAACTCTTTCAAAAACGCTTATAAATTTTTCGAAATCATTTGCAAACTATCTCGGGATGCTGCTAAGGACTTTTCTGCTTAAAAACCCGTTTCTTTAACCTAGGTCTAACGACTGGTTTAGACTTAAAGAATTTAGGTTTATATTTTTACAAATCATGCATATTAGTCTGAACCCGTTCGTATTGGCGAACCGGGTAAAATTATTTAAGTCTGGAAATAAAGTTATGCATGTTCGAAAATAACCACAAGCATAGCGGAAGTCTGAAATACGTGGTTATAATAGTTTACACAACAGTTTAAACAAATGTCCCGGGAACAGCTTTCGTGCGGAACTCACGACCACCACCACCACAGCTCGTCTCACGCCTGCCCGCCGACCCTGTCATCTGAAAATATAAAGTGGGGGTGAGTACGGTCCACTTGTACTCCATAAAAACCCATTCTAAAGTAAACAGCAATATTAATAATGATATCACAAACTGGTATATATAAGTAAACTGTAACTCCCGGAACTCTCTGGCCGGTAACTCCCGGAACACTCTGGCCGGTAACCGTGTGCACACTCTGATGGTATAACTAGGGCAAACTGGGCCACCACCAGAACTTAGGGAAGGCAAACTTGGCCTTAACCCAAAGTGGATAAAACTCATATACATACCTGAACGTGATATCGACTATTAAACTCAATGTATAACCCAGACTGGGTCCCCACCTGATCGGTTTTGAAAATGAGTAAGTGCGGCTGTGCTGGTAGCTGACTCCTCAAGCTACATAAAAATATAAGCAAACAAATATACTAAGTACTATGCTCGTCATATGCTCAAAAATATGCTAGGATGCTCTACTCTATCAGATTACTCATCCGGATATAAAGGAACGCTCTAAGGGTTCACAGAAATAATTCTAAGTCCGGAAATAATACTGATATGCTTAACTGATCTGGTTTGGCTCGGAAAAATACTTAAATTTCGGAATAAGACTCGGACCGAAAATCACGAACCAAAACGGACTCGAACCGCCGGCTAAACCGGCCGGTTCGCTAACTGGCTGAACCGGGTCGGGCTGGACCGGACCCGGTTGGACCACCGGGTCACACTGGACCGGTTGGTCACGGGCTGCTCGGACTGGCCGGGCTCGATCCCGTGCCGGGCCTGCTGGGGCCATGGCACGGCGCTGGGCACTAGCTGGGTGCGACCGGGCACGGTACTAGGCGCTGCTGGGCGCGGGCTGTGCGGCTGGCACGGGCCCTGGCACGACTGGTGCCACTAGGTGCGGCTGGGCACGACCGAGAGTCACTGGGTGTGCTGGCGTGCTGCTGGGCACGGTCGAGCACGAGGGACGCGGGAACTGGCGCGTACCCGGGTTGACTGGGCACTGGGCGTGCGACTGGCACGACCCGAGTGCGACTGGCGCGAGAACTGACGTGGCCAGACACTACTCGCGCGGCTCGGGCGCGGCTAGGGCTGTCAGGGTGCTACTGGGAGACCCTGGGCACGCGGGCATGCTGCTGGGCACGTCCCGGGCCAACTGACTACTCGGGCGTGCTGCTGGGCACGTCCCGAGGCCTCTGGACCTGACTCGGGGTCACTACAGCACGGCACTGGACACTCGGGTGCGCTGCTGGCACGACCCGAGGTCGACTCCCCGTGGTACGAGCGACTGGCTCGGGATCACGCATGCATGACACTGGGACAGCGCTGTCGGGCGCTGTCGGAGGTGCTCTGGCGCGACTGGCGCTGAGACCTCGTGGCCTGTGTACGCGGACTGGGTGCGGGACAAATCTTGGACCGAGAAAAATGACTTTCTAAGGCATAAATGACATGGCCCATGATCCTATCTTGATGCATAATACTTAGAAAAATTCCAAAGGTGTTTGGCCATGACTTGGGCCACCATACTTGACTCGCGCGAGGCTAGGGTGCGGGTACTAGGGCGCGACTCATGGCCCGACTTGGAATGCACTTGAACCGAGGCTAACCCTTGGCTAGGGCTGAAAAATGGCCACACTTAGGTGCCGCCAGACTTAAGAAAATCCCCTTAATACTTGGTCATGACTAGGTGCGGACTCGGCACGACTTTGGCCCGAACTCGAGAACCCTAGGCGTGAGTGATCTCGGGGCCACGCACGAACTAGGTGCGGTATACTAGACCGAGGGAATAACATCCAAGGCTTGACAAACATGATCTCATACTTAGAAAATATTCTAAGTAAGGCTATGAGCATGGCTAGGGCTCGAACAAGACTCGAGACAACTAGGGCTCGAGAATTGGCTAGGCGCGAACTAGGCGCGATACTCGTGACCGAACGACTCGGTTCTGGACACGGCTTAACTTGGACGATTTATCGAACATACTCGGTTTCGATTATTCGTCAACTAAAATAATTAATTCCGACTGAATAAAATCCATTGATAAAATAAATGGACCAGAATTAATAACTGGGATTGAATAACTGATAAATGGGCTCGAAACTCAAGACGAGCAGTATTAATAAAAAGGAATAGTTCAACTGGGAACTAAAAACTGTCATTTTATTAATACAGAATTGGGCTATTACAAACCTAGCAGCATGAAAGACAACTAAACAAAAGACAACTAACCTAGCAGCGAAAAGAAATAACATAACCTAACAATAAAAGACAACTAACCTAGCAGCATGAAAGACAACTAACCTAACAGCATGAAAGAACTAACCTAGTAGCAAGAAAGAAATAATCTAGCAACAAAAGACAACCTAGCAACAACAGACAACTAACCTAGCAGCTAGACATAACTAACTCCCTTCTCTCTAGCTTTCTCTCTCTAAAACATTTCCCACCCTTCGCCGCCACCAACCACCACCTCCCTCCACCATCAACCACCAGTCTCGACTAGTCGTCCCTCCGGCCGCCGCCGCCGGCGGCCTCACCGGCCTTTTGGCCGTCGGGTGTTTTCAACCGCCCACAGCAATGATAACTCCAACCGCTCTTTCACCGTTAAGCAAACCACCTCCCCCCCAAACTCCGGCAGCTCCTTCGCCGGACTATGCTAAACTACTTCAACTCCCGGAATTCCAACAAGATCTCGTGCAGCTCATGGGCAAATATTCACGCAAGGAAGATGAGATATCAAAAATCTCGAGCGGAGCTTCTCGTGACCCTAATCTGCGAACAAAAGACCCGGTCGGTTCCGACGCCATCCAGTCAACGGAACTTCTCGCGACCCTGCTGGCTAGGGATTCGAGCTCGGACACCGCAAACAACAACTCCCTTGGCCCCATAAATTTGGATAATCCCGACCGAAAAATCTCAAGAGATGACTCCTCCGGCAAAGAGATTAAAGGCTACTGTCCGGCCATCCCTCGATCAACCTCAGCTCCGCTCTTGATCGGAAAAACGATTTGCAGTCAGGTACCAGTTGGCTCTCTGCCGTTATCGGCTTCTTCTCCTTCTCTGAACTGCACACATGGAGGCGAACGAATGGTTCGACCAAACCCTCAGCTCATTAAGCCTGGGCCAGCTCAGAAGCCCATTTCACCTCAACTCAAAGCCCAACATCCTTTTTCTCTTCCTTCTCAATCCCAGGCCCATCCTCCGTTTGGGCCAAAGACAACCCTCACCTATCATCTCACACCACAATCCAACGGGTTTGGACCCGTTCTCATTCAGCCCACTTCTTTGTCACCTCCACAGGCCGCCATTAACCAACCCATACCCGACATCCCTCAGCCTGCTGCCGACAGCTCACAGCCAGCAACCGCCGGACACCCACCGGCCGGCACCGGCGCCGGCGCCGGCAACATCACCGGAGTTACCACCGTGAGTTCCAAATACACCGACAACAAATCCGGGAACATCCACGCGCCATTTGCCGGAATTCTCGGGCCCCGTCCAAGCACATCTCCTCAGTCCAATCAACCTACCGGAGCTGCAATTCCGGCTGCCGGAAATTCTGCACTAGACATTACGCATATGAAAAAAGATGATGTTGTGGATGTGGGCCAAAACACCGCGATGGCGGCCCATATCTCCGGACCTTCCCCGATAGGGCCATCGACGACGGGTACCTCCAATGGACCGATATCTTTCCGCGAGGCCATCACGGGTAAAAGAGAGGCCGGTTCGAGCAAACCGCGACCAACACCGAAGGATTTCACCTTTGACGGGAATTACGAACATGCTTGCGGGACCATTATCCGCTCGGAGGGGAACAAAGTGAAGGCCCACTACACCGAAGCCGAATCTGTTGCCCTTGCAGGTAAATTAGCTAACACCCTGGTTTTTAAGTTCTCATATGCTATCCCTGCACCTCGAGATATATCTGCTGGATTAGGCAAATTGGGTTTTAAGGGTAGAGTGTCTTCGAAGTGGTATAATTTTAACCACCTTCTAGTGTCTTTTCACCTGCCCGAGGACTATAACGAGGTCTGGCTTAAGACCTCCATCCATTTGTGTGGATGCCCAGCTAGGGTGTTCAAATATTATGCCGGGTTTAACCCGAAGACGGAGGCGCCGGTCGTCCCCGTGTGGTGCCGCCTCCCCGGCCTCCCACCCCATCTTTATGACCGTGCTGCCATCACTACACTAGCTAAGTGTATTGGGCAGCCGATTCGTATTGACGGCCCAACGGCCCTCCAGACGAGGGCTAACGTGGCGCGTTTTTGCGTCGAGATTGATCTGAGAGCTGAGCTTGTTCATGAGATTGAGATTGACAGGGCTTGGAGTCTCTGGTTCAGCGGGTGATCTATTAGAAGATCCCCGCGTTCTGCACCTCGTGCAGCCACGTGGGTCATGTTGCGGCTGATTGCTACATCAGTGGCAATAAGCCACGGCCCGCTATCCCGCAGCGCCACCGCGCGACTCAGCGGGGACCCTCCACCAGCCGGAGGGACTCGAAGGGAAAGGGCAAAAGCCCTCTCCGCGAGCCCGAGACCCCGAAGGGGTCTAAGGATAAGGGCAAGGCTGTGATTGTTGATACTGCCCAAACTGGGAAGGATGCTCATCCTACCCAGCCTAAGCAGTTGGCCTTAGTGGGTCCCAAGCCCAAGTCCACGGGCTTTCTCCCTAGACAGACCCTACAGACGGCCTTCAAGGCCAACCATTCTTACTTTGCTATTCTTTCCCCTGATGCAGAGAAGGAGTCTGTTCCTTCCTCCAGCAGGCCTCCTAAGATTACTGATCTTACGCTTCTGGATGACGATGACCTCCTTGGAGACGACATGGATCAGCCGGACGGCACGACCAGGAGAGAGTCCATCCATCTATCCGATGATAGTGCACGCGATGCCGGTCCTTCGACCGAGCGCGCACCTAGCCCGGTCCGATCTTCGGAATTGAGGGCTACCGCCGCCACCGCTCCCCCGAAAGGGGATGAGTCGGCCCATCCTCCCCCTGCTGAGACTCGGAGCTCGGTCGAGCTGATAGCCAGTTCCCACCCCCTTCCCACCGGCGAGTACCCGAGTGCTCTGCCTGTTGGACCCCCTCTTTCACCCATCCCCGAGCAGATATGCGAGCTCAACCGCGCGCAGCATGACGTCTCGTGCGAGAGTTTCGCCTCTACTGCTTTTCGTCACCTTGACAGACGGGAGACAGCCCCGGAGATGGGGCAACCCGCTAGTGCTGCGATAGGCCAGTCTGCCCAGCCAGACGACTCACAGGCCACGAGTACATACCGAGGCAGACAGACCTCGAGGACCAGAGCTACGCAGCACACGAGACGGCGGACGATCTCCCCAGCTATTGGACCCTTCCGCCGCACGACACGACGGACGACCTCCCATTCTCTAGGTGGCCCGAATCAGCCTCGCCATAGGCGGACTAGGTCCGGTGGATCTTGCGACCGTTGATATGTCCATCACATCCATTACTTGGAATGGCCGTGGCCTGGCGAACAGGGCTACTCTTTCTCACCTTCACTCTCTTATCCGTGACCACAGAGTCGATTTTGTTGGCTTCATTGAGCCGATGATTCGTACTCCTTCTTTTGACCACTACTCGCGTCGTCTGGGTTTCCACTCGGGCGTGGGTAATATTACGCACAAGATCTACTTCTTCCACTCGCGTGATTACACTTGTCGGGTCCTCCGCGACACCGATCAGGTGCTTCACTTAGAGATTTCCGCTGCCCACCTCCCGGAGCCCATCTTTTACACCTTGGTTTATGCCAAGTGTACTAGGATCGGGCGATATGATCTTTGGGACACCCTGCGTGAGATTGCTGAGAGTATGGAGGGATTGCCATGGATGGTTAGTGGCGATTTCAACATCTTTCTGCATCCCGATGAGCGCGTGGGTGGCCGCACGGACAGATCCCGAGAGATGTGGGATTTTGCGCAGACTGTGGCGGACTGTGAGTTGCTTGATGCTGGATGCGAGGGTGAGCCCTTCACGTGGGTTAGGGACAACCTCAAGGAGAGGCTCGACCGTGCTTTGATTTCTGAAGCGTGGTCGAAGGTGTTTGCGGTCACGACCGTCACGCACCTCACTCGATTTGGGTCTGACCATTCACCCCTCCTCATTAGATGTCGTTTTTCGAGCACTCCTCGCCGCGCTTCCTTTAGGTTCCAAAACATGTGGGTTCGCCACCACTCCTTCCACGACACTGTCAGGGATTCCTGGCTTCAGCCGACTGGGCTCTTCGGGATGCGCAATCTCGAGGCGAAGCTCGGCAGACTGCGGCGTCGGTTGAGACAGTGGAACTGGGATGTTTTTGGAAACCTTCATCACCGCCTTACTGCAGCTCAGAGTGCGCATGCGTCGGCTGAGCGGGCCTATGACCTGGATCCCACTCCGGAGAATAGGACCGCCATGCACCGCTGCCACGCCGAGTACCAGCTCCGACTCCTTATGGAGGAGGACTTCTGGAAGCAGAAGGCGGCCGTTCGCTGGGTGGCCGAGGGCGAACGGAACACTAGGTTCTTCCAGGGCTACGTTAGGCAGAAGCGTGCTAAGTCGTACATCCATAGCATCGAGGCTAATGGGTCATCCTTGACCCAGGAGGCTCAGATTCGGGAGTCGGCTGTTGCTCACTTCCAGACCCTCTTCACCTCTGACAGAGGGTCCCTCGTGGCCCCGAACGCTTCTTTTTTCCCCACCATCCCTCCTTCGGTCGATCTCATTGGCCTCTGTGAGCTCCCGAGCAGGGAGGAGGTTAGGGATGCTGTATTCGGGATTGATCCCAACAGCGTTTCTGGCCCGGATGGTTTCTCCTCCCTCTTCTATCAGGTCTGCTGGGATATTGTCGAGACTGACGTCCAGGAGGCGATGTTGGATTTTTTCTCCGGCCACCGGATGCCGGATTCCTTCACGTCTACCTCTGTCGTCTTGATCCCCAAACGACCCAACCCGAGCTCTTGGTCCGATTACAGGCCCATCAGCCTGTGTAACGTGACCAACAAGCTCATTTCGAAGATTCTTAACGGCCGTCTTTCCCCTCTTCTCCCCTCTCTCATCTCTCCGAACCAGAGTGGATTCGTCAAGGATCGGGTCATTAGTGATAACATCCTTCTGGCCCAGGAGATGATCCACGACATCTCCCGAGCGGACTGGAAGCGGGCTCCGAATATCGCGCTGAAGCTAGACATGGCTAAGGCGTATGATAGGGTTGAGTGGCCGTTTCTTAGGGAGGCGTTGGCTAGGATGGGATTCCCTGAGCGTTGGATCAGCTTTGTGGAGGCGTGTGTGGAGCATTGCACGTTCTCGGTCCTGATTAATGGCAGCCCCACCGATTTCTTTCCCTCCTCTAGAGGCCTTAGACAGGGCGACCCTCTTTCCCCTTCCCTCTTCGTTCTTGCGGCGGACTACCTCTCTCGCTGCCTTGACGGCTTCATCCGCGACTCTCCCCATATGACCTATAGCACCTGTGGCTATGGTCCTACCGTCTCTCACCTCTCTTACGCGGATGACATCATTATCTTCACCCGGGCGGATGATGATGGACTGGTCGAGCTTATGCGCCTTTTGGAGCACTATGGCTTGGTCACCGGTCAGCTGGTCAGTGTGCAGAAGAGCACCTTCATCCTTTCATCTGCCACCGTGGACAGGTGGGCTCAGCGGGTCCACGACATTACTGGCTTTGCGCGTGGCGACCTTCCCATTACCTACCTCGGGGTCCCTTTATATAAGGGCAACCTCACGAGAGCGCTCTTTGCGGGCGTCAGACAGAGGATGATCGACAGGATCTCTGGTTGGTCGCATAGATATCTTTCTTTCGGTGGTCGGCTAGCGCTGATCAAGAGCACTCTTAGCTCTCTTCCGATTCACTTGCTTATGGTCCTCGACCCCCCTAGGTCTACTCTTGACGAGCTTGACCAGATTATGGCTCGTTATTTCTGGGGTTATGAGGACGGGTCTGGGAGGGGGAGACGTACTCACTGGGTGAGTTGGGACTCTATCTGCCGCCCCCTCCCAGAGGGTGGCCTTGGCATCCGCCGCCTTAGGGACATTGTTACAGCTTTCTCATACAAGCTGTGGTGGCGCTTCAGGGAAGGAAAGTCGCTTTGGGCTCAGTACCTTCGCGGCAAGTACTGCCCTAGACGTGCCAACCACCCTTGTTGGGTCACGGCTGTTGATCATGATAGCAGACAGTGGCGGCGCCTCACTAGGGTCGGGAGGCGAGCCCAGGATCACATCTTTTGGGTTTTGGGCGGGGGCGATGTCAGTGTCTGGGATGAGTGGTGGGTAGGTGATAGGCCGTTGTCTAGGGATAGGCAGGTGTCGCATTCCCCCTACCTGCTCGTGAGCGACCTCTGGACGGACGGGTCGTGGGATAGGGGGAAGCTTGATAGGGAGTTGGGGGCTGGTGCGGGTTTTAGCGAGCAGTTATTAGATCAGATCCAGCAGATCCCTATCTCGGGGGACGGTTCAGATAGCATGAGGTGGAGACTTACATCATCAGGTGTGTTTTCTACTACCTCGGCTTGGGAGCAGATAAGGCTGAGGGATCGGCCTAATCTCCTCTTCGGGGCTATCTGGAGTGACCTTTTTACGCCTACTATTTCGGTATTCCTTTGGCGCCTTCTCTTGCGCCGGATACCCGTCGATACTGTGCTACACGCGAGGGGGATCTCCTTCCCCTCTCGGTGTGTGTGTTGTTCTGAGACTGGACGCCATGAGACTGAGACCTTTACCCACCTTTTTCTAGAGAGTGAGATTGTGAGGAGAGTGTGGGAGCATTTTGCCACTTGGACTCATATATCCCTACCCACCACATACAGTTTTTTTGAGCTCCTGAGTTTTTTCTCACAGAGCACACACCTTAGACACGTGGGCTTCCTCATTCCTTGTCTGATCCTTTGGTTCACCTGGACAGAAAGGAATAGTGCGAAGCATAGGGATATTACTTTTATGTTTTCTCACATTGTTTTGCAGGTTGAGAGACACATTTCACTCCTCATCTCATTGGGCAGGCTCACGGCCCGAGACTGGACAGGCTGCACGCCACCGCATCGCTACATGGTGGCCCCACCACCGCCTGTTCGGCCTCCTCGGGCCAGAGCTGTTGTTTGGCTTCGACCTGACTCTCCGTGGGTCAAGCTGAACACTGATGGCTCCTTTGATCGCCACACTGGAGTTGCCGGAGGAGGAGGCTTGATTCGGGACCATAGCGGCGCCCTCATCACCGCCTTCCACGCGTCCATTCAGGCCTCCTCGAGCTACGATGCAGAGATTCAGGCACTACAGATTGGCCTTCAGATTGCTGTCCACCTCTCTAGTCATATATGGATCGAGCTGGATGCTGCGGCTGTCGCCACCCTCCTGACTTCGGGCCATCAGGGCTCGTGGCAGATTCAGCACCCGCTTATGCGCATTAGAGATCTACTTCGGTCAGTCCATCACAGGATCACGCACATTTTCCGTGAGGGGAACAGACCGGCTGATTACCTGGCCAGCCTTGGCGCCACCATACCAGGCACACATACATTCCAGACCGACACTGCTCCACTCCGCCTTCGCACTCTTGTACGGATGGACCAGCTTGGATATCCAGCGTTCCGCTTTCACTAGTTTAGGATTTCTATTTTCATTAGTATAGACATTTATCTCGGGCATCTGTTAGCCCGAAGATCGACTTTATATTGTAGTTTTTTGTTTCTTTTTCGTTTTTCGGTTTTTTCTTTCTTGTTTTTCTTTTGGTTTTGGTTTTGATTCTCAGACTATGTAGACCTTTGTATCTGGTTCGTTGACATTATTGGGCTCCCGTTTTTGGGGCCCTGATCTATGCACAGGTTGGGGATCCAGCCCAATCCCCCGCCCTTCCGGGGCGTTGTTTGTTTAAAAAAAAAAAAAAAAAAACCTAGCAACAAAAGACAACTAACCTAGCAGCATCAGACAACTAACCTAGCAGCAAGAAAGAACTAACCTAGCAACAAAAGACAACTAACCTAGCAACAAAAGACAACTAACCTAGCAACTACAGATAACTAACCTAGCAACTTAAGACAACTAACCTAGCAGCATCAAACAACTAGCCTAGCAGTAAGAAAGAAATAACCTAGCAAACAAAAGACAACTAACCTAGCAGCAAGAAAGAATAACCTAGCAACAAAAGACAACTAACCTAGCAGCATCAGACAACTAACCTAGCAGCAAGAAAGAACTAACCTAGCAACAAAAGACAACTAACCTAGCAGCAAGAAAAATAGCATCGAGGCTAATGGGTCATCCTTGACCCAGGAGGCTCAGATTCGGGAGTCGGCTGTTGCTCACTTCCAGACCCTCTTCACCTCTGACAGAGGGTCCCTCGTGGCCCCGAACGCTTCTTTCTTCCCCACCATCCCTCCTTCGGCCGATCTCACTGGCCTCTGTGAGCTCCCGAGCAGGGAGGAGGTTAGGGATGCTGTATTCGGGATTGATCCCAACAGCGTTTCTGGCCCGGATGGTTTCTCCTCCCTCTTCTATCAGGTCTGCTAGGATATTGTCGAGACTGACGTCCAGGAGGCGATGTTGGACTTTTTCTCAGGCCACCGGATGCTGGATTCCTTCACGTCTACCTCTGTCGTCTTGATCCCCAAACGACCCAACCCGAGCTCTTGGTCCGATTACAGGCCCATCAGCCTGTGTAACGTGACCAACAAGTTCATTTCGAAGATTCTTAAAGGCCGTCTTTCCCCTCTTCTCCCCTCTCTCATCTCTCTGAACCAGAGTGGATTCGTCAAGGATCGGGTCATTAGTGATAATATCCTTCTGGCCCAGGAGATGATCCACGACATCTCCCGAGCGGACTGGAAGCGGGCTCCGAATATCGCGCTGAAGCTGGACATGGCTAAGGCGTATGATAGGGTTGAGTGGCCGTTTCTTAGGGAGGCGTTGGCTAGGATGGGATTCCCTGAGCGTTGGATCAGCTTTGTGGAGGCGTGTGTGGAGCATTGCACGTTCTCGGTCCTGATTAATGGCAGCCCCACCGATTTCTTTCCCTCATCTAGAGGCCTTAGACAGGGCGATCCTCTTTCCCCTTCCTTATTCGTCCTTGCGGCGGACTACCTCTCTTGCTGCCTTGACGGCTTCATCCGCGACTCTCCCCACATGATCTATAGCACCTGTGGCTATGGTTCTACCGTCTCTCACCTTTCTTACGCGGATGACATCATTATCTTCACCCGGGCGGATGATGATGGACTGGTCGAGCTCATGCGCCTTTTGGAGCACTATGGCTTGGTCACCGGTCAGCTGGTCAGCGTGCAGAAGAGCACCTTCATCCTTTCATCTGCCACAGTGGACAGGTGGGCTCAGCGGGTCCACGACATTACTGGCTTTGCGCGTGGCGACCTTCCCATTACCTACCTCGGGGTCCCTTTATATAAGGGCAACCTCACGAGAGCGCTCTTTGCGGGCGTCAGACAGAGGATGATCGACAGGATCTCTGGTTGGTCGCATAGATATCTTTCTTTCGGTGGTCGGCTAGCGCTGATCAAGAGCACTCTTAGCTCTCTTCCGATTCACTTGCTTATGGTCCTCGACCCCCCTAGGTCTACTCTTGACGAGCTTGACCAGATTATGGCTCGTTATTTCTGGGGTTATGAGGACGGGTCTGGGAGGGGGAGACGTACTCACTGGGTGAGTTGGGACTCTATCTGCCGCCCCCTCCCAGAGGGTGGCCTTGGCATCCGCCGCCTTAGGGACATTGTTACAGCTTTCTCATACAAGCTGTGGTGGCGCTTCAGGGAAGGAAAGTCGCTTTGGGCTCAGTACCTTCGCGGCAAGTACTGCCCTAGACGTGCCAACCACCCTTGTTGGGTCACGGCTGTTGATCATGATAGCAGACAGTGGCGGCGCCTCACTAGGGTCGGGAGGCGAGCCCAGGATCACATCTTTTGGGTTTTGGGCGGGGGCGATGTCAGTGTTTGGGATGAGTGGTGGGTAGGTGATAGGCCGTTGTCTAGGGATAGGCAGGTGTCGCATTCCCCCTACCTGCTCGTGAGCGACCTCTGGACGGACGGGTCGTGGGATAGGGGGAAGCTTGATAGGGAGTTGGGGGCTGGTGCGGGTTTTAGCGAGCAGTTATTAGATCAGATCCAGCAGATCCCTATCTCGGGGGACGGTTCAGATAGCATGAGGTGGAGACTTACATCATCAGGTGTGTTTTCTACTACCTCGGCTTGGGAGCAGATAAGGCTGAGGGATCGGCCTAATCTCCTCTTCGGGGCTATCTGGAGTGACCTTTTTACGCCTACTATTTCGGTATTCCTTTGGCGCCTTCTCTTGCGCCGGATACCCGTCGATACTGTGCTACACGCGAGGGGGATCTCCTTCCCCTCTCGGTGTGTGTGTTGTTCTGAGACTGGACGCCATGAGACTGAGACCTTTACCCACCTTTTTCTAGAGAGTGAGATTGTGAGGAGAGTGTGGGAGCATTTTGCCACTTGGACTCATATATCCCTACCCACCACATACAGTTTTTTTGAGCTCCTGAGTTTTTTCTCACAGAGCACACACCTTAGACACGTGGGCTTCCTCATTCCTTGTCTGATCCTTTGGTTCACCTGGACAGAAAGGAATAGTGCGAAGCATAGGGATATTACTTTTATGTTTTCTCACATTGTTTTGCAGGTTGAGAGACACATTTCACTCCTCATCTCATTGGGCAGGCTCACGGCCCGAGACTGGACAGGCTGCACGCCACCGCATCGCTACATGGTGGCCCCACCACCGCCTGTTCGGCCTCCTCGGGCCAGAGCTGTTGTTTGGCTTCGACCTGACTCTCCGTGGGTCAAGCTGAACACTGATGGCTCCTTTGATCGCCACACTGGAGTTGCCGGAGGAGGAGGCTTGATTCGGGACCATAGCGGCGCCCTCATCACCGCCTTCCACGCGTCCATTCAGGCCTCCTCGAGCTACGATGCAGAGATTCAGGCACTACAGATTGGCCTTCAGATTGCTGTCCACCTCTCTAGTCATATATGGATCGAGCTGGATGCTGCGGCTGTCGCCACCCTCCTGACTTCGGGCCATCAGGGCTCGTGGCAGATTCAGCACCCGCTTATGCGCATTAGAGATCTACTTCGGTCAGTCCATCACAGGATCACGCACATTTTCCGTGAGGGGAACAGACCGGCTGATTACCTGGCCAGCCTTGGCGCCACCATACCAGGCACACATACATTCCAGACCGACACTGCTCCACTCCGCCTTCGCACTCTTGTACGGATGGACCAGCTTGGATATCCAGCGTTCCGCTTTCACTAGTTTAGGATTTCTATTTTCATTAGTATAGACATTTATCTCGGGCATCTGTTAGCCCGAAGATCGACTTTATATTGTAGTTTTTTGTTTCTTTTTCGTTTTTCGGTTTTTTCTTTCTTGTTTTTCTTTTGGTTTTGGTTTTGATTCTCAGACTATGTAGACCTTTGTATCTGGTTCGTTGACATTATTGGGCTCCCGTTTTTGGGGCCCTGATCTATGCACAGGTTGGGGATCCAGCCCAATCCCCCGCCCTTCCGGGGCGTTGTTTGTTTAAAAAAAAAAAAAAAAAACCTAGCAACAAAAGACAACTAACCTAGCAGCAAGAAAGAAATAACCTAGCAACAAAAGACAACTAACCTAGCAGCAACAGACAACTAACCTAGCAGCAAGAAAGAACTAACCTAGCAACAAAAGACAACTAACCTAGCAGCAAGAAAAAAATAACCTAGCAACAAAACTCAACATAGCAGCTACAAATAACTAACCTAGCATCAGCAAACAACTAACCTAGCAACAAGACACAACTAACCTAACAAGAAAGAAATAACATAACAAAAGACAAATGGTCAACGGTCAACGTCGGAAGTCAACGCCGGAGTCAACGGTCAACGTCGGAAGTCAACAGTCAACGCCGAAAGTTAACGATTTTCGCCGGAAGTCAACAGTCAACGCCGAAGTCAACGGTCAATGGTCATAATAATATTTAAATAATTAAAAATAAAGAATTAAATAATAAAAATAAAAAATTATTATTTAAATCAAGATCTAAATCTTGTGGCTAGGAATGAGTCTCACGTTCTCACTTTAAATAATGGGATGCATTGGAACCAATCCATATATATATATTTCAAGATGTTGTAGGTGAGTTTATAAGTTATTAATCACTTCTTGAATATGCTGTTGTGTTTTGTTTAGTTAAGGAATATATGTTTGAAATATTATGTGTATCGATTGTTTATTAAATTTTGTTAAAGTGGTCTGTATGAATTGGAGTTTAGCATAATATATAAGAGTTTGTATATGAGCATCTAATCTCCTTTGTTTTATTTTCAAATTCATAGGTGGGTTTTGTTATTTGTTTTGGGTGAACATTTTAACTTCCATGGTTTGTCTATTATTTGAATCAATTTTAAAATCCTTGGACACGTGGTTTAATTAATTGAGAAATGATAGGAAATTTGGCTGGTGGTGTAATGTGTTGTCGTGCCTTATGTATGTTTTGGGTTGCATTTTAATTATGTGCTCCTCCGTGTTTAATTTTCCGTGCTCTCTGCCTGACAATCAAAACCCTTAAAAATAATTAAACCCTAATTTGTAGATTAAGAGGAGTCGAGCCCTCGTCCTTGTTTGTGCGTGCATTCACCATCATCCTCTACGGTATCCAGGTGGGTTTTATTTGAAAAGTTTCTATGCATTAATTAATTATTATTGTTGTGGTATGATCAAAGTATGCATGTGAACCATGTAGCCTTCGATGTGAGCTATATTGGCCGTCAAACAGTTATCCCCGTAGCTATAGAACGTACCCGATGAGGTGTCTCCTTTATTATGTATGGCACTCAGGGCGTGAGCCTTGGCTGGTGATCCTCGATGTAAGTCCAATGGGGTGTTTCCGGGCATTCGGGGTGGATTTACTCCCACTGTCTGGGCATCAAATGTAAGGCCCACGGGGGTTTTCGATACGTGTATCAGCAGTGGTCTATTGGTATAGATGTGCACATGAGAGTTGACTCTGGGAAGGAGATGGAATATTTATTGATTTGTGTTCATACTGCGACCATACCTGCTTATTTTATGAAATTGAATATTAATTATTGCATAGTGGTGAGCACCTCGATTTTCTATTGTGCTCATTCCCACCTGCTCTTCATGGATGCAAGTTAGTATTTGCGGGCACGACAGAGGAAAGCGAGTGGTGGTCATGTTATCGCTTATTTCCGCTGCATTAAATTGCTTATTATGATTTATGCATTCCTGACTTATGTTGATTACTGGATTATCGATAGGGAGTGTACTCCCTAGTATTTATGGATTTGATGAACTCGTTTTTGGGTGTTGATGTCACAAACCCGGTTTGGGTGTTGACTATTTATGAGTATTGAACCCGGTTGGGTGTTGACTATTTATGAATTTTGAACTCGTTGGGAATTGCATATGTGAGATTGTTGGAATTGTTTTTGGAAAATGAGTAGCGCCTCAAGTGTTTGAAATAAATTTTGAAAAATTTATTCTGAATTTCAGCAAATAAAAGTGGGGCGTTACACAACAGCTCGAGCCGCCCCCAGAAAGAACCCCCGATGGCCCCGATGCAAGCGCCAATCCAAATAATGCCTCCTCCTGAGATTTTAGTTTTAATTTTTGTTGAACTTTTGTACCCCATTGTGTCAAATGAATATCGTTTATGTTGAGGTTTTTGAATTCTCGCTATTTCTCGTTATTTGCTTGTCGAAGTATCATTGTAATGATATTTTCATTATCAAGCCCGCGCTATCGCTATGTGTCGTTATTGTTCTCACCAATTTTTTAAGCCACGCCCTTCATTCACCTAATTAAGCTTGATAAAGTAATGAATCCTGACAACTGTAACCGCCTCTTGACACATGTCCACCCTCAAAGGGGTGGTCGTTACATGCGACCATCCAACCTCTCGGCCTTAGTCATGATGGATTTTTTGTCTTCGAGCACATGTCCACCCTCAAAAGGGGTGGTCGTTACATGCGACCATCCAGCCTCTCAGCCTTAGTCATGATGGATTTTTTGTCTTCGAGCACATGTTTACCCTCAAAGAGGTGGTCGTTACATGCGACCATCTAGCCTCTCGGCCTTAGTCATGATGGATTTTTTGTATTCGAGCACATGTCCACCCTCAAAGGGGTGGTCGCTACATGCAACCATCCAGCCTCTCAGCTTTAATCATGATGGATTTTTTGTCTTCGAGCACATTTCCACCCTCAAAGGGGTGGTCGTTACATCCGACCATCCAGCCTCTCGGCCTTAGTCATGATGGATTTTTTGTCTTCGAGCACATGTCGACCCTCAAAGGGGTAGTCGTTACATGCGACCATCCAGCCTCTCGGCCTTAATCATGATGGATTTTTTGTCTTCGAGCACATGTCCACCCTCAAAGGGGTGGTCGTTACATGCGACCATCCAGCCTCTCGGCCTTCATCATGATGGATTTTTTGTCTTCGAGCACATGTCCACCCTCAAAGGGGTGATCGTTACATGCGACCATCCAGCCTCTCGGCCTTAGTCATGATGTATTTTTTGTCTTCGAGCACATGTCTACCCTCAATGGGGTGGTCGTTACATGCGACCATCCAGCCTCTCGGCCTAAGTCATGATGGATTTTTTGTCTTCGAGCACATGTCCACCCTCAAAGGGGTAGTCGTTACATTCGACCATCCAGCCTCTCGGCCTTAGTCATGATGAATTTTTTGTCTTCGAGCACATGTCCACCCTCAAAGGGGTGGTCGTTACATGCGACCATCCAGCCTCTCGGCTTTAATCATGATAGATTTTTTCTTCGATCAGTCATTCAACATAGGCCACCACATATGCACAATAGAATTAAAGCAATCGATTAGGTAAAGTGTTGAAAATTGAAATAGAAATTTCATTAATTCAGATTAAGAATTTCAGTACATCATTGTTGTGGAAAGTTTCCAACAAGAGAAACAAGAAGAGAAAGGAAAAAAATTTAAAACATAATATTTCTTCAAGTTAGCCTCATTCCATGACCTGGGTAGTGATCTTTCTTCAGCATCCTTGAGTGAATATGCTCCTCCCGCATGGACCTTCTCGACTAAGTATGGTCCTTCCCACTTGGGCTCGAGCTTGCCCACATGCTTCAGCACGTCCACCCTTTTCCAAACCAGGTCGCCCACCTGGAATCTTCTAACTTTCACCTTCATGTCATGTGTTGCCCGCATCCTCCGCTTGTACGCCTCAACTCTGATCGAGGCCTGTTCCCGAAGTTCTTCAATCGTGTCCAGGGCTGCCATCATCAAGTTCTCATTCTATTCAGAATTATATGTGGTCGATCTTTGTGACTGGACCTCGATCTCGATCAGAAGCAATGCCTCCATACCATAAATCAGGCTGAATGGTGTTTCTCCTGTGGTCGACCTTGGTGTTGTTCGATATGCCCAAAGTACTGAAGTGAGTTCGTCAACCCATGCACCCGACACCTTCTCCAATCTTGTTTTCAGGCCGTTCAATATGATCCTGTTGGTCACCTCGACTTGTCCGTTGGCCTGCGGATGAGCAACTGACGCGAAATGTTGCTCGATCTTCATGTCTTCGCACCATGCTCGGATCCGCTTGCCATTGAATTGCGTTCTATTGTCGGACACCAATACCTTTGGGACACCAAACCTGCAGCAAATATTGTTATATAGAAAATGTATGACTTTTTCCTCCATGATTTTCGCCAGCGGTTCAGCCTCCACCCACTTCATGAAGTAGTCCACTGCCACGATCAAAAATTTTCTGTGCCCCGTTCCCTGCGGCATCGGCCCCACCAGATCAACGCTCCACTGCGCAAATGGAATAGGGGCACTCATCGTAGTCATCGTCTCCGCCGGTTGATGAATGAGTGAACCATGCTTCTGGCATTGCAAGCATTTTCTCACCATCATCTTCGCATCCTCTTTCATAGTCGGCCAGAAATATCCTGCCCTTAATATTTTCACCACCAAAGACCCCGCCTTGCTGTGATCGCTGCAACACCCCTCGTGGGTCTCCCTCAACACGTATCGACCTTCCTCCCATGTCACACATCTCAAGTGAGGTCCGGCATACGACCTCTTGTACAACACCCCTTCATGCTCGAAAAACCTCCTTAACACTTTTGCCCCTCTTTCTCTCAACTCCTTCAATATCAAGGCTCTCCAATCGTCGACCTCTTCTATCTCCGCCACCTCATACTCGACCACACTCTTCTCCATGTGCAGCAAAGTGACGCTTCTGCTCTTACATTCGACCAGATTCTGCGCGATTTTGGATAGCGATCTGCTCGACCATTCTCTCCGCGGGGTATTTGCACTAATTCGAACGAGCTAAACTCTGCACGCAATCTCTTCATTTCCTCAACATACCATTGCATTCTCTCCTCTTTTACCTCAAAATCCTCCTAAAACTGGCCCACCACCAATTGGGAATCGGAATATACTTGAATTCTGCGAGCTCCACCTGCCATGGCCAATTGCATTCCTTTAATAACCGCCTCGTACTCTGCCTCATTGTTCGACACCTTGTACCCGACTTTGACTGCAAACTCCAAATTATCTCCTTTGGGCGAAATTAAAACAATGCCCAAACCTCCTCCAACTCTCAACACCGAGCCATCAACAAACATTTGCCAAACACCTTCTGTCTCCTTTTCTACCTTCGTACCCTCTTGTATGAAATCAGCCAACGCTTGCGCCTTTATCGCTCTCCTTGGCTCATATGCTATCGTGTATTCGCTCAATTTGACCGCCCATTTGACTAGTCGACCCAATACAGAAGGTCGACCTAAAGTTTCTCCCAACGGCATGTTCGTTCTCACCTTCACCTTATGGCCCAGAAAATACGGCCGCAACTTCCTCACTGTTACCACCACTGCTAAAGCACACTTCTCGATCTCCGAATATCTCCTTTCCGCCCCTTGCATCACCTTGCTAACGTAATAGATTGGAAATTGCACTGCGCCCTCTTCCCTTAACAGAACCGAGCTCACCGCCATTTCCCCGATCGATATGTATAGCACTAAATCCTCCCCTGAAACCGACTTAGCCAATAGAGGCCAATTGACTAACACCTTTTGTAACTCCCCGAATGATCTCTGGGCCTCCTCCGTCCACTGGAATTTCGAGCTCTTTCTCAACGTTCGAAACAGAGGACCACTCTTCTCCGCCACCTTAGATATGAAACGGCTCAAGCCCGCAATCCTGCCCGTCAAGATCTGCACCTTCTTTACTCTTGTGGGTGGTTTCATCTCGATCACCGCTCTCACTTTCTCCAGCTTGACCTCGATCTCCCTCTTCGTCACCATATACCCCAGGAACTTTCATGACTTCACCCCAAAGGAACACTTAGCGGGATTCAGTTTCATGCCATACCTCCGCAAAGTCAAGAACGTCTCCTGCAAGTCATTCACATGATCGGCCTCCACCTTACTCTTCACCAGCATATCATCAACATACACCTCCATATTCCTTCCCAGCTGTTCCTTGAAAATTTTATCGACCAACCGCTGATACGTTGCACCTGCATTCTTCAAGCCAAAAGGCATCACCACATAACAATAAGTGCCCCTGCTTGTAACAAAGCTCACCCTCTTCCTATCTTCTCGAGCCAAAGGGATTTGGTGATACCCCTGGGATGCAACCATAAGGCTGAGCAGTTCACATCCCGCGGTAGAATCGACCAGCTGGTCGATCCTGGGCAGTGGATACAAATCTTTCGGGCACGCCTTGTTTAAGTCACGAAAATCAATACACATTCTCCACTTTCCCCCAGACTTAGACACCATCACCGTGTTCGACAACCATTCGGGGAATTGGATCTCCTTAACATGACCTGCCTTCAATAACTTCTCTACCTCCTGCTCGATCACCTTGTCCATTTCTGCGCCATGGTGTCTCCTCTTCTATTTCACCGGCCTCACCGTTAGGTCAATTTTCAAACGATGTTCTATCACCTTCGCCTTTATCCCTGTTAACTCCTCAGCCGTATACGCAAAAACATCCGCGAACTCTCTGATCAATCCAATCAATTTCGACCTTATGGGCTCCTCGATCTCTTTTCCTATCCGAAACTTCCTCTCCTTGCATCCTTCCACCATCTGGACCTCCTCGATCTCTCCTTCTGGCTGCATCTCCACCTTCTCCTTCCCCTTATCCGTTTTCTCCTTCTCTTCTCTCGACCTCGAGCCCCCTGGTTGGTTCGGCACTCCCTCTTCGAGCTTCGCCTGCTTCCTCGAGAGCTGTTTGTTGTTGCTCACCGTGGTTTGATAACAACTCCTCACCAACGTTTTCCCCCACCAGATATTTAATCATCATGTGGTACGTCGACACGACCGCCTGGAATGCATTCAAACTGGTCCTTCCCATGATGATGTTATAAGATGACTCTGCTCCAATGACCACAAACCTCACCATTCTCACCTTTCTCGTTGCTCTCTGCCCCAAGGCAACAGATAGGCTCACCTCTCCCATTGGCATCACCTCGCCTGCATTAAATCCATACAGGGCTGTGGTCATCGGCTTCAGCTCAAGGTTAAGCTCCTTGTTTATGTGCACAAAATAATCATAAAACATTACGTCCACCGAACTCTCGGTATCGATGAACACCCTCTTCACATCAAAACCAGCCACCTCCGCCGTTATCACTACCGCATCATTGTGGGGAAACACCACTCCCTCTGCATCCTCTGCTTGAAAACTTATCTCCGGCATCCGAGCAGTGATCCCCACCTCCTCTCTCTTTCTTTTCATCACTCAAACATGGCCCTTCCTTGCATTGTTCGAGTCCCCGTCAGTCGGGCCCCCCGAGATCATATAGATCGTCCCCCTCTTCACAGAGCCATGATCCTCCTGACCTCCTCGATCTCGACTCCCTCGTCTCTTTTTGCCTCCTCGATCACCTCTCCCTCCTCGAGGATCGTCTTCTTCATCATCCTCTCGGTCACTTCGCTCCACCGAATCTTCCCGACACTTTCTTTTGTCCTTCCCCTTCGCCTTGTCTTCATACACGAACTCCTTAAGATACCCGGCCCTATTAAGGCGCTCGATCTCATCATTGAGGTGCCTGCACTTCTCCGTTGTATGCCCATAATCTTTATGAAAACGGCAGTACTTCCCCGACCTAGGTTGCGTTGGACCTCACGCCTCGATTTTGGCCACGTCACGTCCCTATCCTCGATCTTCTTCTCAATAGCCGCCAGCACCTCTCCCATTTTCACATTAAGGGGCGTAAAGTTATGGAACTGCTTCCCTTCAAACACGTGTCGATCCTTCCACCTGTCCTCTCGCCCTTGATCAATCCTGGCACGCCCCTCTCTCCTGAGCGATCTCCTACCTGGTGACGCCCTTCGGGGAGAGCTCGCCCTTCCTTTCTTCGGCTCCGGCTTAGCCAACTCCTCCAACTTAGCAAACTCCGCCTCCGTCTCCTCCAGATTAATATATTTCTTACACCTTTTCAGCACATCGTCATATGTACGAGCAGGAGTTTTGGCTAAAGATGTTCGACAGGGCCCTGCTCGCAAACTCCGTATCAACCCCCCCAGCCTTCACTTCGTCCGCGGCCTTGGGGATCTCCAAACAAGTTTGATTAAATCGCACAACATACTTGCGCAACAATTCTTTCTCCCCTTGCCTCATGGCCATCAGCGTCAAATACGTTTTCTCCTGCGCCACCGCACTCGCATACTGGGTTATCAGCTTTCCTGCAAATCGTCAAAGTCCTTGATCGATCCATGAGGGAGCTGCTGAAACCAATCGAGCGCACCTCCCCTCAAGGTCGACAAGAATGCTCTGCAGCTAACAGAATCAGGATAACCATGTAACACAGCCAAATTCTCAAACGTCCTTACATGTCTCGACGGGTCAGTGGTCCCGTCGAACATCAAACTCATGTCTCTAAAATTCGCAGGTAGTGGTGCAGCCAATATATCCCTCGAGAACGGATGTCCTCGAGCACGCCTTTCAAGTCGACCATCCATCTTAGCCTGCATCTGCCACACCTGCTCTGCGAGCCTCTCCACCTCCCGATCTCGCAGGGCTCCCTCTCCTCCATAGCTAGAAACGTCCTCATCCACCATCGTTGGTCCAGCAGCCACTCGCGAAAGGCTTTGAGTGACTTGCTGAACCGCTTGTGCCGCCGCGTTCGCCACCATTTGCGGCATCTCCTGCCTGGTCATCACCACCTACTGGCCGAAACGCGGCTCCTCCACCGGCGGCGGTACTGCTCTCTGCACCGCCGCTCCTTGTTGTGGTATCACAGCCAGATCTGGTTGCAGCGACGTTGGGATCGCCGCTCCTTAAGCTGTACTGACCTCCTGAGCCCGTCTTGAGCCCACGTCAGCCTCTGGTTGCACCGGCGTGACTCCTACACCTTGGGGAACGGGCGTCGGAGTCACCCGTGTACGCGAGGGTCCAGAGAAGCCCAGGGGAGGGCCTTCTCCAAACGGCCTCGTCATCGTCCACGCATCGTCGAACGATGCCTGCAAATCTCTCCTAGGAATTCCGTCCGCCATAGCCACCAAGCTTCGGAAATCTCAGCACACCACTTTTCGAACGAAAGTCCCACAGATGGTGCCAAATGGTAACGCAAAACACTCCGACCCGCTTGAAATTGGCTCGTCTCCTTCTTCCTTGCCGGTAGAACGCCGCGCTCCTGCACAGAACTCCCACACCGGAGGGGTTTTCTGGTGAAGAGCCTCCGATGTTTAAGTCAGTATGTGTTTGTTCAATTTTCCAAAGTAAAGAATGGATAAATCGTAAGTCACAAGAAAAGACCCACTCCCATATATATAGGAGTGAGATACCTGCCCTGGAAGCTGCCCGGCTTTTGGTGAGCTATCCTGCCCGCACTGCCCGTCCGTACACACATAGTGTGCGTGTTGTCAGAGATGTCAGAGATGGCTATCGCCACTATCGCTCTGCACCAATGTATTCTCGCCACGTGTCCCTCTGAGCTGAGGGAGATTATTCTTCTGCGCAGGCCGTTGGGATCTTCTAACGTCACCCACGCGCCTTCTCGCGTCCTGGCCACGCTCTCGACTGTTCTCTACCTGCCGTGTGCCCGATCTGATCGAGCCCCCCATTACTAGGTCGATCCTCAACCAGCTCTGCTATTTTGCTCGATCTCTTCTCTTTTGGTCGATCATCCTTCAACCAATGTGGTTTTCTCCACTTCCTGCTTGCCCAACCGATGTGGTGGACCGGTCTGCTCCTTAGTCGTATAATATCCCATATCAATTTGTATGTAGCTTGAGGAGTCAGCTACCATCACAGCAGCACTTACGTATTTTCAAAGCAGATCAGGTGGGGACCCAGTCTGGGTATTACATTGAGTGTAATAGTTGAGATCATGTTCAGGTATGTATGAGTTTATCCGCTTGGGGTTAAGGTCGAGTTTGCCTTCCCTAAGTTCTGGTGGTGGCCTAGTTCGCCTTAAATACCATCAGAGTATGCACACGTTTACCGGCCAGAGTGTTCCGGGAGTTATCGGCCATAGAGTTCCGGGAGATTTCAGTTTACTTATATATACCTGTATTGTGATCTCTTTATTATTATTGTTGTTTTCTTTAGCATGGGTTTTTATGGAGTACAAAGGGACCAGTACTCACCCCCATTATGTTTTTCAGATGACAGGGTCGGCGGGCAGGCGTGAGGGCAGTTGTGGTGGTTATGGTCGTGGATGTGGCACAGCGAGCCGTCCCAGGGACATTTGTTTACCATGTTTTGTATAACTATTATGACCACGCATTTTCAGACTTCCGCTACATTTATTTTCCGTATCGAACTTGCATGACAATATTTCCAGACTTAAAAGTTTTACCCAGTTCGCCAGTACGAACGGGTCCAGTTTTACATGCTTGATTCGATAAAATATTAATCTGATTTTCTTTAAGTCTAAACCAGTTGATAGACCTAGTTTAAAGGAAACAGATTTTAAAGCAGATAAGTTTTTAGCGCATCCCGAGATAGTTTGAAAACGATTTCGAAAAATTTATAAGCGTTTCCGAAAGTAAAATTCACGAAAAATTGGCCCTAAGTAGCGGGGTGTTGCATGAGAAATTCTCGAACGGCTCGAACCACGCTACCCTGGACACCAAGGTTGTCTGTTAAACTGTCTTTCACCTTGGATACCACACTGGAGTTGTCGACTTCAACAACAATATTACAGTATCCCAATTCCCAGGCCACTAGTAGACCTTGGTAGAGGCCCCACAATTCCGCTCCCGTGATAGAGTAAAACCCCATGTTCATCAAAAAACTCCCCAGCCATCTACCATTGGCATCACGAACTAAGCCACCGACAGATGCCATCCCAGACGAAGTCAAGAGTGAACCATCCGTGTTAATTTGGACAACACCATCTCCAGGGGGTTCCCAGCGAATGAAAGTGACTTCCCGGCCCACTCCCAGGCCACCCAGGTGTTTCTCGGCCGAGGTGGCAACTTTGATTCCGTGAACGAAAGAACAAACCTCACGGACTTTGGTAGCAACATTGAACACCTTAGCCGAGAAAATCTTTTCGTTTCATCCCCTCCATATCTGTCATACCATGACTCCAAAGACAGTCTCCTAATTACCAACCCCAATTAAAGAACTCAGTGTGATGGGCCGGAGGGATCAATCTCTACCAAACCTGCTTAGCACCCACGCAATCACGAAGACAATGCATGGTAGACTCGTCAGTTCGTCCACAGATTGTACAAGCCGAAGAGTCGGTGAGGTGGCGTCTCCGACGCTCGACATTAGTCAATAACTTCTCCTGGAAAGCCAGCCACAGAAACTGGCGGACCTGTTGGGGGCCTATCCATTTCTAGATAGCTCGCCACGCGGCACGACCATGCGACGGGAATGGTGGAAACAACGACAGATAGACTGATTTAGTGGTGAAGCATCCATTCTCTGAGAGACCCCAATATATCGTATCTGGTCCCGCGGTCCTCTAAGGGGGCATGAGCACCGCTATCCGTAGCAAAATGCTGGCTAACACCAGGTGGCTAAAGAGGTCCCATCTCCATTGGCCCGAAGCATTAACAAATTCAGTAACTGTCCAGTCAAGCTGTTGCTCTGGGACCAGACCCAGCGCTTTGTGGATGAGAGGCCGAGAGCTATGTGTCCAGTTATCCCACTAAAAAACGAGTCGTGCCTCCATTGCCAAGGGACCACCGTACCCCGGACTTAACAGACTGCCAGACCTTACTAAGTGCTCGGATAATAGCAAATCCTTTAGAGAAGACGAAGTCCTCATTCGTTAATGCCGGTACCAACTTGTACTTGATGAGAAGCAACCGAACCCAAAGAGCATGTGGCTTGGTTAAGATAGACCAACCTAGCTTCATGAAGAGGGCATTGTTCATCTCACGCTGCCGTTTAATGCCAAGGCCACCAAGCTCTTTAGGCTGGCAAACCACATCCCAGGACACAAGATGAACTTTTCTGTTGGAGGTTGTACTTCCCCACAAGAAATTACGACACCACTTTTCTATCCGTCACAAATCGCATTGGGTAGCCAGGCCGTTTGCATGGTGTAGAAGGGCATGGAGCTGACCACAGACTGCGTCAGAACGAGACGACCGGCTAAAGACAACGTGTTAGCTTTCCAACCTGCAAGTCTTGCATCCGTCTTATCTAAGATAGTGTCATATGTCTGGTTGGTAACGCGGCTATGCAAGACCAGGACTCCAAGGTACCTTCCGAGGTTAGTAGTGACAGAAAAGCCCATGTAACGAGCTAAGGCCTGTCGTTGCTCAAGTGGGACATTCTTCGAAAAAAAGACATCAGTTTTTTCTTGGCTCACTTTAAGGCCAGACATGGAAGAGAAGTCCGAGAGTATCGTCGTCACTAACCGAGCTTGATCATTAGCCGCCTCCAAAAACAATAACAAATCATCGGCGAACATTAGAAGGGGCACGCGAACATCTCCAATCAAAATCGGACGCCAAGTACCTTTATCCACATGACTTTGGATGTGGTGGGCCAGACGCTCTATGCATAGAACGAATAAGTAAGGCGAGATCGGATCTCTTTGCTGCACCCCGCGATTAGGACAAAAAGCATCTCCGGTGGTCCCATTAAAGCATATTTGCATAGACGAGGATTGAATACAGGCCATGACACTCCGAACAAAAAATTATAGGAAAACCAGCTGCACAAAGTGATTCATCCACAAAGTCCCAACGAAAAAAGTCATACGCTTTTTTTAGGTCAACCTTAATAACCACGTAACCCTTCCTACCAGTATTGATACGCATAGAGTGAATTAACGCCTGGGCCACGATGATGTTATCAGTAATGTGACGACTGGGAACAAAGCTGGATTGGGTTGGACCAATGAGAAAAGGAAGAACCGGTTTCATGCGGTTCCCCAAAATCTTCGTAATCAGTTTGTAGGCCACATTGAGGAGGCTAATGGGCCGAAAACTCTTAATGTACTCCGGATTAGCAATCTTCGGGATGAGGACAAGCAATGTATTATTGAGCTCCAAAGGCAAGTTTCCCCTGTTAAAAAAGTCCCGGATCATGCGGCAGACAGCCGGCCCCATTATATCCCATTTGCGCTGAAAGAGCATCGTATGGAGCCCGTCGGGCCCAGGGGCTTTCAAAGGCTTCATTCCTTGGAGAGCGAGAACAATTTCCGTATCACTCACTCCACGCTCCATGTTAGCAAAAAGCCGGTGATCAAGACGGGGGAAAAGATTAGCCATTCCTGGGCCCAACTGAATCGAGTTATAGTGCCTATAGATACCGCGAAAATAATCAAGCGCCATTTGTTGAATAAACTAAGGATCCTCCACGATCTCTCCGGCCTCAGTTCGCAAGAAAAAAATCCGGTTCTGGTGCCGTCGGTGTTTGACCGCTTTGTGGTAGTAAGAGGTGTTTCAGTCTCCAAATAATGTCCAGTCCCGTTGGGATTTTTGGACCAATAGAATTTCTTCCTGCAGAGACACCTCATTTAGCTCTTTTCGTAAAGCGGCTTCCATGGTAAGTAGTCGTGTGGTATACTTCTGTAGTTCTCGTTGGACCCCAGCAATGCGGCGGAGCAATCGTTTTTCCCGTTGAAAAATGTTTCCAAGGACATGGATATTCCAATGCCTCGCCTTGTCTTGAAACCGGTTGATCGCATCAGTATAAGCTCTCCCGACCGAAGACTCATTGACTAAGTCATCAAACCCGTCGTGAAGCAACCAAGAAGCTAGGAATTTGAAGGGTTTAGGCGCACGAGATGAATAGCCGGAAGTGGGTAGACGGACCAGAAGTGGGAAGTGGTCTGAATTGTTCCTCGGTAAGTGTTGGACGAAGCTGTCCTTATAGCGATTTGTCCATGCAGAGTTAGCCACAAACCGGTCCAATTTTTGTTTTAAGTCACCCCGTTCCGATGTGTATAATAAACCGTCAGCTCTGAGCTCCTCGAGCACATTATTAGAAAGCCACGATTGAAGGTCCGGGTTGATAGCATGGCACCGTCGAGCTCCCCCCGTGCGTTCACTCTGTCGGATAATGCAATTAAAATCTCCCCCGATGAGCCATGGTTCTCGGATACCACCCGCTACGTCCTCTAGTTCCGACCACAACTCCCGACGAATCCTAGCATTCGGGCTAGCATAAACAAATGTGATCAGGAACTCCATGTCATCCTTGGAAGTTTGTGCATGGATAAATTGGCGATGGCACTTCAGAATAGATAAATTCACCGTCGTCTTCCACATAATCCAAATGCCTCCAGAAAACCCAATCGCCTCGACACAAAATGACCGGTTGAACCCACTCTTTTATATGAAAGCATCAACTTTGCTACCACTGATGCGTGGTTCCAATAAAACAAACACATCCACATTATAATGATTTTTTAACATAGAAAAACTTTGAAAAAACTCCTCCGAAGCCGCTCCTTGCACATTCCAGGAAATAATATTAATTAAGAAACACATACAGATGGGGACTTGTGAAGCCAGTGCTTCCTCATCCGACATGTGAACATCACAAGCAATGCTCTTCACTTGAAGGTTCAGTTCCCCGCTGACCATCTTCTCTCCGGGGTCGAGTACATCCGGTGCTTCTCCCTTCTGGTTGGATCCGGGTTATCCACAATTTGAACCGCCTGATGCTTGGACGAGTCCAGGCCAGACGTTAGAGCGACAACTACTGTTTGACAACCCCCCGACGACTTATTAAATATAGGTCCATCACCAGCTGAATGCTCTGTTATCTCTGTCCTTGCTTGACGGTCGGCCCTAGCTAGCAGCATGTGGCATCTCAGTTGGCTTAATCGGCAGCCCCCCATTTAGACCATCTCGAGTAACCCTCCTATGATCGGCATTAGAACCACTACCTTTCCCATTCTTGCCATGTTTGGATCGTACTATCTGCCAAGTCTCGTTACCCTTAGTGGTAGCATCACCGTTATTCTCCACCCCAGTAACACCCTGCCTTCGTGCTTGAAAAATCGTCTCCGGCGCTTCAAACACACCCTTTCTCTTATTAAGGTTCGTAAACCCGGGACTACTGTTGAGGACCTCGTGATTGGGATCTCGGTCAGTGCCATCGATACCCACTAGTGAAGCAAAGCGTGACCCCGATGCGATGTCACCATATTTTTTCAATTGAAAGTTGTTAGGGTCACCCTTTTTATTCCCAGACTGTTGTCGGATACCCGTTTTAGCCCGCATCCACGGCCCAAACTGGGGTGCAGCGCCTCCTTCACTCGTCTGGCCATCTCGAATGGTTGTTGTAGTATTAGTGGGCCTGCCACCATTATCAGAGGTTTCCTTCCGTTGTGTCTCTGTTGAACGTTCAGGGCAGGAGGTGGCCAAGTGACCGCAACAACCACACGAGTAGCAGATTTCCGGCAACATCTCATACTCTATTTTCTGAAGTTTCCCATGAATGGTGAACTGGGTACGGAGTGGGCTGGAGAGGTTCAGTTGGACTGCTTGTCGCGCAAACTTCCCCCTCGTCTGAGCCGCCGTCTGGTGGTCGACCTTGATGACCTTTCCCACGATTAGCCCAATAGTGCGAAATATTTTATTGTGATAAAGGTGTACTGGTAGTCCCAGTAGTCGGATCCAAGCAACCGTGGAATTGATTTAGTTGGTGAATTCATCAAACTCTTCTGACCCTTGTTGAACATGTAGGTAATGTTTGTTAATCACCCACGGGCCACCCACAAGAGCCGATAATACGTCTTCATGTGAACGAAGTTGAATCATGAAATAGCCATTTTCCGCATCAAGGAACGGGCAGCCCTGCACAAAAGGCCATATCTCCGACAATTTTCTGTAAAGAGTTTCCATACGCATATTGATGCCCAAGAGTTTGACGACAATCACGTTATTGAATGACTTGACGCGACTCGCATAAAACGAGTCCTTCATCTTAATGTCTGGTATAGGAGCAGAAAAATCAACAAAGACGTCATCCTCAGTGCCATCCCCCTCATCATCAGAGTCCAGTACAACATGAGTTCGATTTTTTTTCAGGGTATCCTTGAAACTCAGAGGTGGTGTTGGAGTCTGAGAAATCGGCACCGTAGGCTTCACCACCTTCTCCGAGTCAGTCCCCTCCTCCACTGTCGCTGTTGGAGAGTTGGGGGGGTAAGTCGGAGCGCCTCTTCTTCGAACTGCGAGTGCCAGGCGCTACTGGGTTGGCGTCGCGCAAATTGGGGAAGGGATCCGATGGGTCGACCCTGGGATCAGTCGGTTTCTCAAGGCCAGGTGGAATCGTCGTCGTGGTAGCTGCGAACCCTAGCATTTGGGCGTTTCTTTAGATTTACGGGATTGTTTTCTTTAAACATTCATAAGCCAATGAATGATTTATTTGTTTAAGAAATCTAAATCATGTTACTTTGGAAAATATTTTTTACGAACAGTATCAACGAGTCCTTTGCGTTATTGAATTCAAAGGCCACATATTAATTTAATCAAATTCTGTGAACATTGAGTAAATGGATTCAATTGTTGTGAGCCATATTTTTTCATTGGCTGATGCGAAACATGTTCATGAATTATTTGGTGAGATTCAACGATTGGATTTATTTGTTCAAATAATTGAAATTCAATTGTTTGATGTGAAGTGTTGATATATATATATATAGGAAAAATTAGAGATTTAGTCCTGTAAGTGGACCCAAATTGAGGTTTAGTCCTCTCTGATAATTATTTTTGGAAAACGTCCCAACCCAAATTGAGGTTTAGTCCTCTCTGATAACCAATTTTGGAAAACGTCCCATAAGTGCCAAAAATCGTGAGAAATCGTCCTCACACCGACTATAGCAACCCAAATTGAGGTTTAGTCCTCTCTGATAATTATTTTTGGAAAACGTCCCATAAGTGCCAAAAATCGTGAGAAATCGTCCTCACACCGACTATAGCAGGTAAATTTGACCGGCTTGCTGAGGTGGAAGTTGTTTTTAATTTTTTTTTTTTTTTTTT
>BKCP01003780.1:929708-942787 GCA_008636005.1 Striga asiatica
ATTATTATTATTATTATTATTATTATATATGTAAAATATTTCCTATATTATCTCTACTAATAATATTGTAAATGAAATTAAAGAAGATACTCCTTTGATCTTTTTACAATTATGGTAACAAATCTCTATGGTCAATATTATGACCATATTCTTAGGAATTAAGATTTACACAATATCTTTCTCAAATAACAATTTTTTTGAAATTGATTTGAATTTTCACTCAGCTGCCATTTCAAAAAAAAAAAATAAAAAAAATACTAAGAATAGTAACTTTTTTTAATTTTAAGCAGGAATTTCAATACTATGTCAAGTAAATCTCTCTCTCTATCTCTCTCTCTCTCTCTCTCTATTATATAGTAATAGAATTACGAAAAGCAAATCAATATATTTAGTTATTTACACAAAAAATTTATAATATAAATAATTTATGGAGGATTGGAGTTTATCAATATTTAGTATAACATCCATTATTCTCGGAATAATTTTTTGTTTGATTTACAACATTAATTTGAATGGAAAAAAAATCCGTAATTGTTGGGATATCTCAATTCAAAATCACAATTTTTTGGCATAAGAATCTTCAAATTTGTACCAATAAAAATAATTCCTATGTGATTAATATTGAAAATGAATTCAAGTTTGGTATAAGAATATCCAAATTTGTTACCATAAGAATCTCCAATTTTTTTTTTTTTTTGGATATCTCAATTAAAATTTGATTCTCAAAGATTTACATGTGTTTTTTCCAAAATTTCTATTAATAATAAGTCAACCATTTATTTTTTTAATCAAACTTACTATAAAAATATTTTTCGAACAACTTCTTTATATTATTATAGATTATAGATATTATTAATTTTTTATCAAGGATTCACTTTGTTACACCCTAATTGAGATTATTTCAGTAATTTTTTGAATTCGCTTAATTATTTATATATTGGTTGTGCAAATATAGTCAATTAATTTAGTGATTGCACATTTATAAATAAATATTTTTGTCATTTTGTTTAAATTTATTTTGGTACATCTCATTTTCCTATTTGTAATTTTTCTAATATTCAAGATAAGTTTATTCAAAAAGAAGTTGCAAAAGTGGCCTCTCTTGTCAAGATTTATTTGTCGAGAATTTTAGATGTTCGTGTTTACATATTTTCATCTGATTTTTTAATTGGCCCAAAGGAAGATTCACACTTGAAAGAAATATATAAATACATGTGGAGGTAAATATGTGACAATATATAGTTATATCCATGTAAGTAATATATTTTTCAAAAGAAAGACTATTGTTTAACAAGAGTTTTGTTAATATTTGATTACTACACAAATGCGACCACGACTTGATATTAATGTTGTGTTAGGCGCCTTGAGATGTTACTACAGTTATAAAAATTTGTATGATTGATGTGAACATGTTCATTAATTTAATATTATTCTATGTTAAGCTATGACATATGGTACTCAATCTCTGCTAGTACCAACAATATTCTTAACTTTGAGGGTTTTAAATTTTCTTTTAGCCCGATAAAGGTCTATATTTGAGATGAGAAATGCAATATTTTTTTGAGGATGTTGAGTTTGGTGGAAAAATAAGGCTATAGACATTACCCTTGAGGAGAAATCATTTTTGATTTTTACTGCTTCTGACAATGAGCAGGTCTCTATTAATGTAATTAGTCGAGAAGTAGATTTAGAACCTCAACCGGATAGTGTTGAAAATCTTCCAACTCAAATTGATTCAGTTATTCAGGATGTACAAACTCAAGAACATAAGAAATTTATTCTATTAAGGAGATCCACTTGAGATTGAAAGAATGCCATTTCGGATGATTATGATTTCTTCAAGAAAATGAAGTAACTAATAAAGGCTTGAAAGAATATGATCTTATGGCATTAGTAGGAAATTTTGTTCTTGTATTTCATCAGATGGATGTAAAGATGACGTTTCTCTATGGTGACAGATATGGGTGTAAAGACGACGTTTCATCAGACGACGTTTCCAACAGCTTCGGACGAGGTTAAAGCAGGAGGCTTGATCAGAAGTCTACGAGCAGGACCTTGTCGAACATTGTTGGCCAAGACACCTGCTAGAACATATGACGAGGTGCTGAATAGGTATAAGAAATATATCAACCTAGAGGAGACTGAGGCGGAGTTCGCCAAATTAGAAGAGGTGGCGAGGCCTGAGCCCAAGAAAAGAAGGATGAATTCGCCTAGGAGGGGTTCGTCTTGGAGAGGTCTGTCTAGAAGGGCATCGCACAGGAAGGATAGACGAGGCCCGTTGCAGGAGGGGCGAGAGGATCGTTGGCATGGTCGATCTATTCTACCACACGGTTAGAGATGTCACAATTTCACACCACTCAGTACCAAAATGGGAGAAGTGCTGATGGCGATGGATGAGAAATTGGAGAACGGTGATATTACCTAGCCGAAGATGGGGTTTGAGGGACCTACCCAGCCTAGGTCGAAGAAGTATTGCCAGTTTCACAGGGATTATGGGCATACCATGGAAAATTGCAGGCATCTGAAGGACGAGATTGAGCGCCTTATTCAGGCGGGGCACTTAAAGGAGTTCGTTTACCATGATCGAGTAAGGGGAAGTAAAGAAGAAAGTGTCGGGAAGATTCAGTGGGAAGAAGTGACAAGATGACGAGGAGGATGAGGCTCGAGAGGAGAGAGGTGATCTTGGGGGGTAATAGAGAGAAGAGGAGGCGTGGTAATGGAGATAGGGGGAGTAGGGATGTGAAACGCCCAGAAGAGAGGTATGATTTACATGATTTCGGGTGGACCGAATGATGGTGATTCGAACAATGCAAAGAAGGAACATGCTCGAGCAGCTAAGAGAAAAAGAGAGGAGCTCGAAATTACTACGCGAATGCCGGTAATTAGCTTTCGAGCAGAAGATGCTGAGGGGATTCTACCGCCCCACAATGATGCACAGGTGATCACGCCATAAGTGGCGGGATTCGATGTAAAAAGGGCGTTCAATGATACGGGAAGTTCGATCGATGTGATGTCCTATGATCGCTTTGCTCATATTAATAAGCATTTGAATTTACAGTTAGAGCCTGTGGCAACGGCTTTGTATGGGTTTAACGGAGGAGAAGTGATGCCAACGGGGGAGGTGAATCTGGCAGTTGCATTAGGTTCGGGCGAGACCAAGAAGGTGAGGATGGTTAGGTTTGTGGTGGTCGGAGCACAATCGTCGTAGAACATTATCTTTGGGAGGACTAATCTGAATGCTTTCCAGGCTGTGGTGTCGACGTACCACATGGCAATCAAATATCTAATGGGCGAAAACGTGGGCGAGATCGCAGGAGACCAACTCACCTCGAGGAAGTGTTATCAAACCACCGTGAGTAATAACAAGCAGTTGGCGAGGAAGCAAACAAAGTCGAGCAGGGAGATGTCAAATCGACCGGGGAGCTCGCGGTCGAAAAAGGATAGAGATAAGCTTGAACAGGGGAAGAGAAAGTTGGATAAGAAACTTGGTGGAGAAATCGAGGAGGTTCCAATGGTGCAGGGTCGCGATGAGCGTAAATTCAGAATTTGCAAGGAGTTGGAGGTGCCAATAAGAGCAAGGTTGATTGAGTTGATAAGAGAGTTCGCGGATATTTTTGCTTACACCACGGAGGAGCTGACAGGGATTGATGCAAAGGTAATCGAGCATAGGCTGAATATCGACCTCAGTGTAAGGCCGGTGAAGCAGAAGAGGAGACACCATGGAGCAGAGATGGACAAGGTGATCGAGTAGGAGGTGGAGAAGTTGTTGAAAGCAGGTTATATTAAAGAAATTCAATTCCCTGAATGGTTGTCCAATACTGTGATGGTGTCGAAGTCGGGAGGTAAATGGAGGATGTGTATTGATTTTCGTGATTTGAACAAGGCGTGCACAAAAGACCTGTACCCGTTGCGGATCGACCAGCTGGTTGATTCTACCGCTGGATGTGAACTACCCAGTCTGATGGATGCATCTCTAGGATACCACCATATTCCTCTAGCTCGAGAAGACAGGAAGATGAGAGTTTCGTAATGAGTAAGGGTACATATTGTTATGTGGTGATGCCATTCGGCCTAAAGAACGCAGGAGCGACGTATTAGAGGTTGGTCGATAAAATTTTTAAGAAGCAGTTTGGGAGGAATATGAAGGTTTATGTCGATGACATGCTCGTGAAAAGCAAGGAGGTCGTCGATCATGTGAATGACTTGAATGAGACATTCTTGACATTGAGGAGGTATGCATGAAACTTAATCCAGCCAAGTGCTCTTTTGGTGTGAAGTCGGAATAGTTCTTGGGGTATATAGTGACAAAGCGAAGAATTGAGGTGAACCCTGAGAAAGTTCGAGCAGTAGTGGAGTTGAAACCACCAGCGAATGTTAAGGAGGTACAAATATTAATTGGTCGAATAGTAGGCTTGAGTAGATTTATCTCTAAGGTATCCGAGAAGAGTGAACCACTATGCAAAACCTTGAAGAAATGCTCGAAATTTCAGTGGACGGTCGAAGCCTAGTCAGCTTTCGAGAAGTTGCAGAGGATGTTGGCCAACTTACCTTTGTTGGCTAAACCAGTGCAAGGGGAGTATCTGGTACTTTACATATCCATAGGGGAAAGTGCAGTAAGCTCGGTGTTACTGCGCGAGGAAGGGACAACCCAATTTCCTATATATTATGTTATTTGAGTGATGCAAGGGGCAGAGTTGAGATATTCAGAGATCGAGAAGTGTGCTCTGGCGGTGGTCGTGACGGTCAAGAAATTGAGGCCTTATTTCTTAAACCATAAGGTGAAAGTGTGGACGAGTATGCCCTTGGGAGAAACTCTTGGTCGACCCTCAGTCTCAGGTCGACTAGTGAGGTGGGCGGTCGAGCTGAGTGAATATTCAATTATGTAGGAGCCAAGGAGAGCAATTAAGGCGCAGGTATTGACCGACTTTATACAAGAAGGCAAAAAGTTAGAGGAGGAATCTGAAGGCGTGTGGCAGTTGTTCATGGATGATACTATATCGAGGAATAGAGCAGGACTGGGTATTTTTCTTGTTTCACCCAAAGGGGATTATCTGGAGTTCGCCACCAAGATGGGGTTTCGGGTGTCAAACAATGAGGCTGAAGACGAGGCGGTTATCAAAGGATTGCAACTGGCTATAGTGGGAGGTGCTCGAAAGATACAGATACATTCAGATTTCCAGCTTGTGGTGGGGCAGTTTCAGGAGGGCTTCGAAATAAAGGAGTCTAGGATGCAGCGATATTTGGACGCGATGAGAAAGCTGCAAGAGGAGTTTGGCTCCTTTGAGTTGATACAAATACCTCGAGGAGAAAATGGTCGAGCGGACCTATTGTCTAAGATCGCCCAGAATCTGGTGGACTGCAAGAGCATGAATGTGACTTTGTTACACATGGAGGGACGTGAGGTCGAAACAAAAGTGGCGGAGATTGAAGAAGTTAAGGATTGGAGGTCCTCAATTTTGAGGGAATTAAGAGAAATGGTAGTGAAGGTGTTACGGAGGTTTTTCGAGCAAGGAGGGATCATGTATATAACGTTATATGTGGGACCACATTTGAGGTGTGTGACGAAAGAAGAAGGTCGATATGTGCTTAAGGAGGTGCACGAAGGGTGTCGCAGTAGTCATAGCAAGGCGGGGGCATTGGTGGCAAATATATTACGGACGGAGTATTTTTTGCCAACAATGAAAGCAGATGCAAAAGAGATGGCACGAAAATGCTTGCAATGTCCAAAATAAGGCCCGCTTATCCACCAACCAGCGGAGATGATGACGACGATGAGTGCCCCTACCCTTTTCGCACAATGGGGCATCGATCTGGTGGGACCAATGCAGCAGGGAATAGGGCAAAAGTAATTCTTAGTCGTGGCAGTCGATTATTTCACGAAATTGGTGGAGGCTGAACCATTGGCCAAAATCACGGAGGAGAAAGTAATACACTTTTTATATAACAATATTTATTGTAGGTTTGGAGTCCAAAGGTGTTGGTTTCCGATAATGAAACGCAATTCAATGGCAAGCGGATTCGAGCATGGTGTGAAGACATGAGGATCGAGCAACACTTTGCCTCGGTCGCTCATCCGCATGCTAACGGACAAGTCGAGATGACCAACAGGATCATACTAAATGGGCTAAAGACATGGCTGGAGAAAGCTTCGGGGGCTTGCGTTGATTAATTAACCTCAGAGCTTTGGGCATATCGAACTACCCCGAGGTCGACAACTGGAGAAACCCCATTTAGTTTGGTCTATGGGATGGAAGCACTATTACCGGTTGAAGTGGAATTAGAACCTCAAAGATAGAGCACATATGACTGTGAGCAAAATGAAGAGTTAATGATAGCAGCCCTCGACACAATTGAGGAACTCCAAGAACAAGCTTCGACAAGGGTCGAGGCGTACATGCAAAGAATGCGGGCGGCACATGACAAAAAGGTGAAGATTCGCCGATTCCAGGTGGGCGACTTAGTCTGGAAAAGGATCGATGTGTTGAAATATGTTGGCAAATTGGAACCAATTGGGAGGGGCCATACCTGGTCGATGTTTGTCCCATTTTTGTGACTTTATTTCATGTTTATTTCCTTTTTGTTTTCCCCCATTTGTAGGTTTTTCTTAGTTTATTTGGTCCATTTCTTTCGTTTTGTGTTTTTGCCTTTATTATATGTTTATGTGCCTTTTTGCTGTATTTTGCTTCGTGTTTTTCCGTGTTTGTGTTCACAGGAGGTAGGTTGTGCCGGTCGAGGTTGAGATTGCTTGAGTCGAGACCGTGATATCGAGAATTCCAGTGGCCGAGCCAGAAAACGACGAAGAGGACTGAAAAACGGACAGAAAACCCGCCAAGCATTTGTCGCGACTCGCGAGCATGTCGCGACCCGCGAGAATGTCGCGACTCGCAACCGAGGAAAAGGAAAATTCGCGACTCGCGACTTATCTACGCGAATTTCGAGGAGCGGGATTTTAACATCAGATTTTGGTCCTAGGGATCATATTGACTTCCAGACTTTGGTTTTTACGTTTTTTCTCGAGAGAAACTCATTCATTTTCATACTTTTTCACTTTTGATTTGTTTTGGAGATTGATAAACTCATTTTTCTCGCTTTGGATTTGGATGCACTTGGATTTGACATTGAATTCTTTGTATTAATCGTAAGTTCCTCTTCTCAATTGCGTTGTTGATGATGATGGCATGGGTTGATATGAATTGTGATGTTAAATTCGTTATGAGTAGCTAAATTCATTTGGTAGGGATAGGGGATGGTTGATTTGGTTCGTTATAATTGAATGTTGTTGATTATTCGTATTTATTCGAGTTGTGTGCATTATAGGGTTAGTAGATTGATCACCTTTCTAACCTAGATAATCAACGTATAGAACTGAGAGGGGAGACGTTGGTCGAGAAACGATTCAAGTCCTTAAACCGAGCAATTGATTGCCGGTGATTATGTTAGAACCGACAACAATTATCCCTGATTCCCTAGCTCTTTAATCATTCAGTAAATTTATTTGTCATTTTACTTTCATTTTATTTAGTTTAAATCATTAGTTGATAATTGAAACCCCCAAATATTGAATTAGTGTGTTTAGGAATTTGTCTTCTCTTTTTCGTGATCGAATAAATGCACAAGAATATTCGGCTAACCTTCCTTGCGATACGACCCGGGGACGAATCTTTCGATTCTACTCCGGTAAAAATACTGACAACAGTCGAAAAGGTGCATGCTGGAGGAGCCTATTCCTTAAAAGACGCTGAAGGGAGATCCCTAATCGGGTCATGGAATTCACTAATTCGAAGAAGTATTATGTTTAACTTTCCCTTCTTCGCACACTCCCCTATCATCTTCGACCAAACTAACCAACCCCACTGACTCAACCGATATAACTCCTGCTCCCCGAAAACATACGAAGCAATCATACTCTCGCAGCAACATCCTTAACCATTTTAACTTTGAGGAAATCTGTCCTCCTGGGGTTGCCCTTAGTTCTTGCAGGGGAGATCGTACGACCAACCTCCTGCTATTATACTTTTTTCCAAATCCAATTTGACCTAGGCATTTGCTTTCCTATTTGTAAACCCTTGCTCGATTTGTGTAGTATCTATAGTTTAGGCCTCAACCATCTTCCTCCTAACTCTATCCATTTTATGACAACCTATATTATCTTTTCCTTTATCCGTCTAGGTCGAGTCGACCTAGACTACTTTCTGGCGGTCTTTACTTCAAAAGCCACAATAATGCCCATTTCTTCTCTGATGTTCCCTCTAACTGTCCTCGATGGAAAGAAAAGTATGCTTTTTTCAAGCCGGCTACTCCTTTCCCTTGGGCGTCCACTCCTTTGCTAAAGGAACTTTCGATCGAGGTTGCCAATCCTCCTTCTAACCCTATATTCGACCGTCGCATTTCCCTTGGGAATGCTTATCCCGTGGCTTCCATTCATCTCCTATAAAAAAACCATCTCTTGCATTACTGTGGTATCTTAACCCACACAACATATCCTGCACCCCTCGACCAAACTTTTGCCAACCTTCGCATCGACAAAACTCACGCCGATCTTCATATCCACCAATCTAGGGTACCCCGAGGCACTCGACCAGGGGAATGCATATCTTTCAAGTACTTGGTCTTGCATTATAACTAACCTTTCTTTACTTTATTTGTGTAGAGGGATTTTTGAACAAGCCTGACCTGAGAAAGTCCTCCGACAAAAGGCTCACACAGAAGGAATTTTCGACCGGGTCTAAAAAGAACAAGCATACCACGTCAACCAAGAATGCTCCAACCCGGACTGAGAAATCTAGAGTTCTCCCAGGATCGTCCAATTAGAAAGCTCCCTTTTCCCCGCCAAAACACTCTGACCACCAGCCCAATCCATCGAGCAAGACCACAGACCCTCACACCAAAAAATGGCTTCTCAGAGGTGGTCGTCACCCCTCCTTCCGATCAAACCATCGAGGTTCCCCATCCCTCGAGCAAATGACCTAATCTCGAGGTAAAAGTCTTTGAGGCGCATACCACTATTGACCCTCGTCCATTCACTTCATTGGTGACAGCCGGTCCCAAAGAAGCTATTTCCCGCCTTATGGGATTTCTTGCCATCGACGACACCTATCGTTGGGAAGTCGACCGGTTTGAAGGATCTCCTCGATGGAAGGTGAAGATAGGGGTGTAGAAGTCGAGAAAGCAAGTGCAGGAGTCATATCTTGCCAGAATGCTGGTCGTTTTCACTTGAAGTTGCGGAATCTGAAATAAAATAAAAGGGAAAATGTCAAAAGAGAGGATTTTTGGGAAGTTTTTGAGAATGAAAAGCAGGAGAAAGAGATGGAAGTTTATGGAAGACAGAACAGAGGGGGGGAACACAGGAAATTGAGAACCAGAAGGAGCAAAATTTTGCAAAATTTAAAAAAAGCATAAGTTGAAGAATTCAGGAAACTTACTCATCATGAACATGAGAGAAGCTGCGGTAGAATCTGGAAATGCGAGGTTGCAGAAGGCTCGAAATTGCAAGGAGGTTGAGAGAGATAGAGTTTAGAAGATTTGCAGAATGGAAAAATCCTCTTAGTACCGTGTTAGAGGTATTTATAGGAGGCAGAAATGAAAAGGCGAGTCAACCCCAGCCATTGGGTGGGTGTTGATTAAAGGGCCATGATTAAATGTCAGTGGAACAGACGTTGGATTACCAACCGTTGGATTAAAGGCGTTGATCCAACAGTCATAGTGGAGGAGATATTTTAATGGGCACGAAGTACGGAGGGGCGCGAATCATGGGGCAATGATGAGGCCTGGCATACAAAAAGATGCGCCTGACAGAGTGTACATGTGGCAAAGTTTGAAGTTTGAAATTCAAAATGGCGGTTGGAGAATGAAAAAGTTGGAAAATAAACTGACTGGTCGAAGGACGGTGAGAAATGAATGAAAATATACTCTTAGATCGAGTCATCCAGACTCGAAAAAAGTGGGGGAGACAAGATGATATGGGATATTATACTCAAAACCGGTCCATTGGGATAAATCGGCCCAGTGGGATAAATCGGTGGAGTCGATCTGGTTGAACGGAGCCTACACTGGCCGGTGGTAGACAAAGGTCGCGACAACAAGAATCTTAGGAGATCAGGTTGGTCCCGACTTTGTAGAAGACCTGGTCGAGGGACAAAGTGGTCGAGAAAATGGTCGGGTGATCGATCACTACATACGCCAGGAGCGACTTAATAGCTTATCCAGATCTGGCCGAACATAAGAGCCTCCAAGGTAATGTCTGACACACATGCGTGGGACACATGGCGTGAGCTGATTGGCTTATACTAATAACTGTTTCTGACACATTCCTGACACCTACGTAGTGGGTCGTACTACCGGGTAGGTCGGGCATCCCTAGAGTAGCCAACTCATCAAATCCGGGCAGTTTCTAGAACAGGTATCTCACCCCAATATATAGGAGTGAGCCTTATGATTTTACACACAATACTTGAACTCAAGGTTGACTTGAGCGTTGGAGGCTCTTTACCAGAAAATCCCTCCGGTGTGAGAATTTTGTGTAGGTTTCGACATTCTACCACCGAGGATAGCAAGGACGAGGCTGTTCTAGGCCAGTTGGAGCTTTACACTTGTATTAGTGACATTGATGAAACGATATATATGGTACAACCAAAAAGCTTTGAGGTCGATGATCCGAAAAAACTTATTTGTAAACTAAAGAAATCCATCTATGGACTCAAACAAGTATCTCGCCAGTGGTACCATAAATTTCATTAGGTTGTAATCTCGTTTGGTTTTGAGACAAACCCTGTTGATAATTGTGTGTATCATAAATTCAGTAGGAGGAAAAATATTTTTTTGGTTTTGTATGTGGATGACATTTTGCTTGACACTAATGATTTAGGAATGTTGCATGATACCAAGAAGTTTCTATCAAATAAATTTGAAATGAAAGATCTTGGGGAAACCTCTTTTGTATTAGGAATCTAGATTATTCGGGATAGTTTTCGAGTATTCTTGGATTATCACAAAAGAACTTTATAGAAAAAGGATTGCAACAATTCTGCATGTAGAACTGAAAATTGAAGATACTCCTATTGTCAAATGAGACAAATTTAGTCCACGTCACTAAGAAAACTGATATGAAAATTAAAAAAATGCATTAGATTTCTTATGCTTCGGCTGCTAGGACTCTAATATATGCTCGGGTTATTACATGACCTTATATATCTTTTATTGTTGGTATGACAGATAGATATTTAAGTAACTCAATATGGATCATTGAAAAGCAGCCAAATGGGTCATTAGATACTTGCAGAGAACTATGGATTACATGCTAACTTATAGAAAATAAGATCATTTGGAGATCATTGGGTACATCAATTCTAATTTTGGTGGATGTCAGGACAGTAGAATTTGTAGCGTGTTATGATACATCCAATAATGGAGTACAGTTGCAGAAATGTCACTGGGCTGCACATTATTGAGAATGTAGAAAGACCACTAAAGTTGTATTGTGACAACAATTTGCAGTACTATATTCCAATAACACTAGGAAGGCTATTTTATATATTACAATTTGCAATACCACAAAAAAAAAAAATTGTTGTGTACAAATTGTTATATTTTACTGAGTATCGAATCAAGGATTCGTTTCTCGGGTCGATCTCTCGAGGAAGGCTATTCGGAATTTAGCTTTGGTGTCGATTACACACGAAAAGAAAGTAAATCCTAAACACTCTAATCAGATAGCAGATTGGTTGAATTATTAACTAAGAAATAAAATAAAACAATAATTGTTGTGTACAAATTATATTTTTACCGAGTACTGAATCGAAAGATTCGTTCCCCGGGTCGATCTCACGAGGAAGGCGGTTCGGAATTTAGCTTTGGTATCGATCACACAGAAAAAGAAAATAAATCCTAAACACTCTAATCAGATAGGGGGTTTGAATAATTACTAACCAAGAAATATTAAAAAGCATTAATCTACCTAAAAATGTAAACGGAACAAAGATGGAGAAGCTAGGGAATCGGGGATAATTTATTCAAGTTCTTAGCAAAACCGGGCAATCAATTGTTCAGTTCTAGATTGACACTCTCGCTTAAACATCTAGCGGTTCGCTCCCAATTACTCTTCGTAACCAGGGATTGAACATAGACGAGCTAGCTCGAGCATACAACACATGTCAATTATCCCAGTCTCAATAACTTTTCGTAACAAGAGACGGGTTATCGACAAGTACGTATTTTAATCTAAAACTTATAGACTATTCAGTTACGAAATCATCTATCTCATGCGAGTCTAGTTCTACGACTTCTCCCCTTTCGGTTCTGAACGTCGAAGGTGTTTAATCAACTAATCATAGGAATCGACAAAACCTAACTCGATAATCAATATTCAATTGTTTCCAATCACAAGATCAAAGTGTCACCCTTCGATTATATCAAACTATCAAGCAAGAATTCATCAAATTCGAGTTGTATCAACTCACATAAGCATGAACAATTTAAGCCCGACAAATGCGAATTAACCAAGAACAATTATCCCCTATCCCTAGCAAAAGAATTAGCTACGTAAAATCAATTCAACACAATTAATCATTCTCCTCAAAACAATCATTTTCATGAATTGGTCAAAAGAGAAAGACTTACAATCAATCCCAAATTCGAGTGTTGAATCCCAAAATACAAAGCTCAATCCTTGATTACTAAAAAGAAGAAGAAGAAAAATGGAAAATAAAAGTGAAAAGAAGAAGAAAAACGAAGAGGAAGAAGAAGAGGAGGAGAAGGGAGTTCGTGAGTTTTCTCGGGACCTAGGGTTTTCACCCGGTCGAGAGACGTCCCTTTTTTTGAAAGTCGCGTCCAATATTTATATCAATAGCAGGTCACGGCTCGAGAAATAATGGCGCGGCGTGAAGAGGATTTCTGCCGCGGCGCGGAGAGGGAGGGCGCCGCGGCGTGGTGCACTGTCACAGCGCAGAGGGTGGTGTTGTCGCGGCGAGAGGCATGGCCGCGGCGCGAGGAGCGTTTGGTTGCTAGCCTCTGTCCAGGCGTGAAGGGATCTCGCGGCGCGGGGCTTGCTGGTGGCGCGGCGTGATGCGCTTCACGGCGCGGGG
>BKCP01003780.1:942980-976751 GCA_008636005.1 Striga asiatica
CGCGGCGCGACATGGGCGCGGGGCCTGGGCAGCTGCTTTCCGTGCACGTCTTCACTCTTCGAACTCGTTTATACTCGTTTGGACTCGGAATTCGATTCTGTGTTTTCCTGCTTGTTTCCAATGAAACCCTCTATTTTATTATGATTGCACGACCAATTTTTACCAAAAATTCGATCCTCTCGGCACTTCTAACCTGCACACCAACGACGACGAAAAACCGAAAAAATACCGAAAAACACAGAAATACTCACAAAGACGCGAAACACGAAATAAACGACAAAACAACTTTAGAACCACATAAATTACTCAAAATGGGGGAAAAGAACGAGAAAATAGACACAAATAATGTAACAAAAATGGGACAAACAATAATCTACCTAAAAATATAAATGGAACAAAGATGAAGAAGCTAGGGAGTCGGGGATAATTAATTCAAGTTCTAGCAAAGCCGGGCAGTCAATTGTTCGGTTCGAGTGACACTCTCGCTTAAACATCTAGCGGTTCGCTCCCAATAACTTTTTGTAACAAGGGATTGAACATAGACAAACAAGCTCGAGTATACAACACAGGTCAATTATTCCAATCCCAATAACTTTTCGTAACAAGGGACGGGTCATCGACAAGCACGTATTTCAATCTCAACCCATAGATTATTCAACTATGAAATCATCTATCTCATGCAAGCCTAGGTCTATGACTTTTCCGCTTTCGGTTCTGAAAGTCGCTAATTAACTAGAAGGTGATTAATCAACTAATCATATAGAACTGACAAACCCTAGCTCGACAAATTAACATTCAATTGTTTCCAATCGCAAGATCGAAGTGTCACTCTCCGATTATATCAATCAATCAAGCACAAATTCTTCAATTCTGAATTAATTCAACTCACATAAGCATGAACAATCTTGACAAATGCACCTTAAACAAGAACAATCATCCCCTATCCCTAGCAGTCAGATTTAGCTACGTAAATTCAATTCAACACGATCAATCATCTCAGCCCAAGCAATTATTTTCATAGATAAAATGAAAAGAAAGACTTACGATTGATATAAAAATCGAACGTTGAATCTGTATTACAAGCTTCGTCCAAAATGCAAAGAAGAAGAAAAATAGAAAATAAAAGTGAAAAGAAGAAGAAGAAGAAGAAAAACGATGAAGAAGAAAGGAAAGGAAAGGGGTGTTTTGTCGTTTTTCCCGACCCTAGGGTTTTCACCCTCGAAGGGAGAATAATTATGTGAAGGTCCCATACGAGTATTTATAGAAGAGCGCATCACGGCGCGGGGAAGGGCGCATCACGGCCCGGAGGAGGGCAGCCTCGCGGCGCAAAGGGTCTGTCACGGTGCGGCATAGTGCTGGACGTCTTCTTCTGTTGGCCTCGTGACGTGGGCGCGGCGCGGCAAGGTGGTGTGGCGCGGCGCGGCAAAGTGGGCACGGCGCGGGGCAGAGGCGCGTCGCGGCGCGGGGCCTGGTCAGGTGGGCAGCTCGCACGACTTTGCTTCTCGGACCCGTTTGAGTTTGTTCGTGGTGCGTGGCGCGGCGCGGCGGGCGCGCGGGGCCTGGGCAACTACATCACATTTTGGAGTCGTTCGGGCTCGTTTGATATCGGAATTCGATTCCGCTTTTTCCTGTGCGTTGCCAACAAACTCCTCTACGTAATTACTCTTGCTCGACTAATATTTACCTCAAATTCGGTCCTCTCGAGGCTTCCGACCTACACACCATAAACAAAGAAAAACCAGAAAAACACACGGAAAACACAAGAAAAACCAAGACAGAGGAAAACACGCGATAAACTACAAGACGAGATAAAAACTAACTAAAAGACCTAATATGGGAAAAAAGAAAGGAAAAATAACAAGGAAAAATGCAACAAAAATGAGACAAACAACTCCACCACACTTAAACCTTTGTTCGTCCCGAACAAAAAGAAAAGAAAACAAGATACGAGCACGGATATGGTTTCAAATAAGAAGAGCCTCAGAAGTATTTAACTCAACCTGGTTGAATTCAAACGATCGTACGACCGTATGCCTCAAATATCAACTTGGCCTCGAAATGACAAACTCTCAAACACATTAATATTAGTGTATGCCTCACTCATTCTTTTACATGAATATATGATAGGTTCTCTCAGATTGGTCAATATTCAAGTTTCAACATATGCTTGCCAATCGTTTAAATTACTCAGAAACAATCAAAGCTCAAAACTTGCGAATCAAGAGGACTTCACGGGTTGTAATGTAGGCTATGTGGTTCAAGGTAAGGATATATAAAGGAAAAGAAGCTCAAATAAACAATCACAACTCTCGAGCAAATAGATTACTCGAGTTCTCCGCCACTCGTCCAGAATAATCATGACAACACACTTACTACCAACCAACATTCCACAAACAACACATAGATGCTCAGAACAACTTGCAACATCATCACTTAACCTTATTTTTCTTTTTCTCTTTTTTTTTTTTTTTTATTTGGAGAGTAACTTTTTCCAAACAAGATTGAATCAAAAGGACAACATTCTGTAGGTGTGAACATTGGAGGTCATCCAAGTTTCCTACAGTAGTTACCCAATGCTCATTACCTGTCAAAATGAACCGACTAGTAAGAGGAGCAGAATCCATTCGATTCGTCTTGTGAACTCTCAAAGTTTTTTTTTTTTTTCAAATGGTCAAGCAAACAAAATGCAACTCAATGTCCACCATATTCAGAAATGCCACCAATCACCCACTCATCACACAAATCAGTCAACAGGTTGACAAGAAAAGGTTTTAAGCTCAAACGGGCTACTAGTGGAATAAATTTAGGACAAAAGAACAAGGCAGAAGTGAGCTAATAAAAAAAAACGCCTCAATCATATTCGCAATTTCAAACTCAAATCGATTCCTTCCACTCAAACTCAAGGCAAGTTATAATCATTCAAGAATATGACCAATATCTCACAAGAAAGAAGAGTAAGGATCAAAACCTCACAAGGTAAATAAATGTCACTCAAGGAAATCAAGCATATACCGAGGCAATGACCAACACAACCGTCATCACAACTTCCTAATTTCATCAAACATATAATCCACCAATACCATGCTCAACAACACAAAAACCTAAGACTAGACGGGCCCACCATATAAGCATGCAAAAATCCAAATAAACTCCCCCACACTTAAAATGAGGCAATGACCTCATTGCTTCAACTCAAAACAGGAAGTCAAATATAGGACAAAACAATTTCACATAATGAACCAAACTAGCAACTAACACAAGACACAAACTCAAAAGAAAAAAAAAACAAGAGAGATAACAACTCAAAAAGGATAGAAAGAAAAGGGAAAAAGGGTGTGCAAACCGAAGTGTATCGAGGAGAGTAAGCATTCACGTGCAAGCTACTCGCCCACGCTCCGCTCTGGACCTCAATATTCGTCTTGCTCAAGCTCGCAAACTCGTACCTGCCAAGAAAAACACAAAAACTCCAAACTCCAATTATTAAAAGATGAAATAAAAAGCAAAAAGAAAATAACTAAGAAAGCAGTAAATCACTTGGGTTGCCTCCCAAGAAGCGCTTGTTTAACGTCATTAGCTTGACGAAACCTGTGAGGAACTCAGCCAGGGTCCAAGAAGAAGTGACGATCGTGCCACGCCTTTATATTCTCGAGAAGTGGCAGTGCTGGCTCTAAGGTCAGAAGGCGGGCACTGTGGGCACGAGTGGCTATGTTCTTGATGTAGTGAGTCTGTTCACGAGCAATCCCCAATGTATGGAATAGAGCCTTCCCCAACCGAGCTAACTCGTCAACCTCGATAATCAAAGGCGCATCAATAGAGCAAATCGAAGAAAATACCATCACCTCTGGAAAGCAGTGCAGTGGCCTCGGAGGCGAATGCTCCAACTCAAAGGTGGGAGGAGGGTCTTGTGAATCGACCTTCTCCTCTAATGCATCGTACTCGGCTCGTGGGAGAATGTCATCCTCTTCAGCCTCACACATTTGTTGCAGAATTCGAGCCTGAGGATCAAGCATGAGGTGTGGGTTGTCGAATTGTGCCTCAATCGAATCGAGACGTACAGTGAGGCTCTCTATTTGTGTGCTCAGCCGAGCACATCCGAGCTCAATCTCCTTTTCTTGGTTTGCTCGGGCCATCATCCAATAGAGGATGAGGTCGAGCTTGGCATTGTACTCTGAGGAGTCGTCCTGGAGCTCATTTAGATGCTCGGGTATAGGATGTGGGTCCACAACCTCGAGCTTGTGGGCCTGGGACTCGATCGAGTCGATGCACCTTGCTAGAATTTCCACTTGCTCGCTCAATCGGGCACATCTGAGCTTAATCTCCTCCTCTTGTTTCGCTCGGGCCATCAATCGGTCTAAGATGAGATCGAGTTTGGCATTGTAGGCGGCCTCTTCTTCTCGAGCTGATTTGGACTCTATGGAATCAAGAATCTGGTCGAGCTTCTCGTTAAACTCGTGGGACTTATAAGTTTGCTCAACCGAAAAATCGTTCCAGCATTGCTCGGAAGAATACGGGTAATATTGGGTGTGGTACCCGGGGAAATAGACCGGCTTGTCGTTCCAAGATGGGTAATGCAGGGAGGAGTACCCGTGATTGAAATTCATTGTACCTGCACACCAGAACCAAACAACCACGCGTAGCCAAGAAAAAAGAAGAGAAAAGAAGGCAAAAACTAAAACAAGAACAAAAGAGAAAAACACATATACACAGAAGAAACAAAAACACTAAAAATACTAAAATAAAGAGAAACACAGAAAAAAGATCAAACACCAAAACTAAATATCCTACTGACCTTCCCCAGCAACGACGCCAAATTTGTTGTGTACAAATTGTTATATTTTACCGAGTATCGAATCAAGGATTCGTTTCCCAGGTCGATCTCTCGAGGAAGGCTATTCGGAATTTAGCTTTGGTGTTGATTACACACGAAAAGAAAGTAAATCCTAAACACTCTAATCAGATAGCAGATTGGGTGAATTATAAACTAAGAAATAAAATAAAACAATAATCTACCTTAAAATATAAACGGAACAAAGATGAAGAAGCTAGGGTGTCGGGGATAATTAATCAAGTTCTAGCAAAGCCAGGCAGTCAATTGTTCGGTTCGAGATTGACACTCCCGCTTAAACATCTAGCGGTTCGCTCCCAATAACTTTTCGTAACAAGTGATTTAACATAGACAAACAAGCTCGAGTATACAACACAGGCCAATTATCCCAATCCCAATAACTTTTCGTAACAAGGGACGGGTCATCGACAAGCACGTATTTCAATCTCAACCCATAGATTATTCAACTACGAAATCATCTATCTCATGCGAGCCTAGGTCTACGACTTTTCCCCTTTCGGTTCTGAAAGTCGCTAATTAACTAGAAGGTGATTAATCAACTAATCATATAGAACTGATAAACCCTAGCTCGACAAATTAACATTCAATTGTTTCCAATCGCAAGATCGAAGTGTCACTCTCTGATTAAATCAATCAATCAAGCACAAATTCTTCAATTCTCAATTAATTCAACTCACATAAGCATGAACAATCTTGAGCGCAACAAATGCACCTTAAACAAGAACAATCATCCCCTATCCCTAGCAGTCAGATTTAGCTACGTAAATTCAATTCAACACGATCAATCATCTCAGCCCAAGCAATTATTTTCATAGATAAAATGAAAAGAAAGACTTACGATTGATATAAAAATCGAACGTTGAATCTGTATTACAAGCTTCGTCCAAAATGCAAAGAAGAAGAAAAAGAAGAAAAATAGAAAATAAAAGTGAAAAGAAGAAGAAGAAGAAGAAGAAAAACGATGAAGAAGAAAGGAAAGGAAAGGGGTGTTCTGTCGTTTTTCCCGACCCTAGGGTTTTCACCCTCGAAGGGAGAATAATTATGTGAAGGTCCCGTACGAGTATTTACAGAAGAGCGCATCACGGCGCGGGGAAGGGCGCATCGCGGCGCGGAGGAGTGCAGCCTCGCGGTGCGAAGGGTCTGTCACGGCGCGGCATAGTGCTGGACGTCCTCTTCTGTTGGCCTCGTGGCGTGGGCGCGGCGCGACAAGGTGGTGTGGCGCGGCGCAGTAAGGCACGTGTGGCGCGGCAGTCAGGGTCGTGGTGCGTGGCGCGGCGCGGCGGGCGCGCGTGGCCTGGGCAGCTCGCACTACATCACATTTTGGAGTCGTTCGGGCTCGTTTGATATCGGAATTCGATTCTGCTTTTTTCTGTGCGTTGCCAACAAACTCCTCTACGTAATTACGCTTGCTCGACTAATATTTGCCTCAAATCCGGTCATTTTGAGGCTTCCGACCTACACACCATAAACAAAGAAAAACCGGAAAAACACACGGAAAACACAAGAAAAACCAAGATAGAGGAAAACACGCGATAAACTACAAAACGAGATAAAAACTAACTAAAAGACCTAATATAGGGAAAAAGAAAGAAAAAATAACAAGGAAAAATGCAACAAAAATGGGACAAACACTTAACTAAGTCAAAGCATATTGTCATAATGTTCCTAGTTAGAAGAATAAAGAGTAAAGAGTAGACAGATTGCTATAGAACATATCAAGACAAACTAAATGATTGCGGATCAGTTTACTAAAAGTCTAACACCAAAATTCTTTCATGAACATATTGTTCAAGGGTGTGACAAATTTTCAAGATATTTTGTTTTTGTGGGAGTCTGTATTAATTTTTTGTTCTATATATGAATATGTGTATATTTATGCATTTGGATATTTCTGATCTGATATAAAGTATTTGGTTTATTATACTCCGTATTTTTATTGATCTCACTAAGGAATACAATGGCCAGTTGAAAACAGGCATGAAAGATCACATTACATGTAATTTTCATACTACACTTCCATAATTGATCTATGTCATTTGGTTATATTGATATATGTGAATATTGATGGGCGGATTCATGCTTAAAATGATAAACGCCTCTTTACTTCTATGTCACTAATATTAATGGACGAGGTTGGTAAAGGATACTCTTGTTTTCGACAACAAATTTTGAGCTCATAAAGTAATACACATTTGTTTGGTTGCATATGTAGCCCAAGTGGGAGATTGTTAGAAATATTTAATTTGGATAACATATGTAAATTAAATGTGTATAGTTGTCACAATATAATTCAATTAAAGTGATCTACTAAATTTAGGATTTTCAGTAAAAAGGAGTATTAAATTGTTATGGATTTAAACGTGTTGATACCATTATGGGATTTTTTGTTTGTTGAGGGACTGAACTGAAAATCAAAAATTCTTATTTTGGTTATGGCCCCAAACGACGAAAAGGTACGCGCAGATTTCTGAAGAGTTGTTTTCTCCGTTTAAAAGCACCGCCCTCTTCATCTCAAGAATATCATTCAGAATATACTATATACAATATACAATATGCTATAAGGTTTCGATCATTTGTAAGACCATACCTATCCAACAAGATCGTTTGGAATAACACACCACTCTAGCAAAGTAAAGAATAAAAGAACTTCAATTCATGAAGTCTGGTACGCTTCCGCTTTTATTCAGTTTTGATTCTCAATTATTCGATATGATTTCTCCTGGGATTAAAGTGATGTCTTAATTTGCAAAAAGTTAAAATCCAACAGGAACAACTCCACGAATGTGACCGCAGACCAAAACAACGTCCAATGTCGATGTGCTAACATACGTCTAATGTCGATTTGCTAAAAGCCCGTTAGTATCGGTTTGTTTATCAAGTGAATGTGGAAAATCAAACCGTTCAATAAAACAGACGTTCCATCCTCAAAAGAATAATTACCATGTGGCCTCTTGCATGTAACCTTCTCAGACACTCACGGCAATAAAAATCACTTTGCCAATATAAATATCTTGTCGATTTCTATTTTGTTGCAAACCCTACTCTTCCAATCCAATACGTATCATAATATTACGTTTGATAATTTTTTGTTATCAAAGATAATCTACTCTACTTATCTACGAGCCATACTATCTACATTGGAAAATAAAGCAACTTGTCGCATAAATAAATAAACTGCAAACACAAATACTTGAGTAAAATTTGCTTGTCAGATTAAAATGGTATTTCCAGAAACTGGAAGCCGATACTTTACAGTATACCCTAACTGCTCATCATAGTCCACAAAATCTATATAACAGTAGTATCAGAGCTCGATTGGATCAATAGTTGGGCAACATTATTTTTACATATCCTCATATTTTTACATATCTTTGTCCAAATAATCTACTTTCACATATCCTCATACTTTCACATAGTATACTAAATCCTTAAAATAGACACTTTCCAAAACACCAATCAAATACCTATTCTTATTTTCTCCGACGAAAATTATAACTATTCGGTAATTAATATTAGGGCATATTTTATGTCTCAAGGCCTATGAAATATTGTCGAGAACGGGTACACTATCCCCAAAGACATATCCACTTTGTCTACGACGGACAAAGATAAATTTGACATGTAGAAGGAGAAAGATAGTATAGCACTCTTCACACTACAAATGGCTATGACGGAGTCTCTATTCCAAAGAATCAGCAGAGCACAAACGTCAAAGCAGACTTGGGATATTCTAATGGAAGAATATCAAGGCATTGACAAGGTGCACCATCTAAAATTACAAACCCTAAGGACAGATTTAGAAAATATGAAGATGCAAAAATATGAGGCCGTAAAAGATTACTACACTCGAGAGGTAGTAAATCAAGTAAAAGCATATTAAGAAAATATTACTTACAAAAGGGTGGTAGAAAATATTTTAATTACTCTACCAGCTAAATATGATCCTATCGTCACGACGAATGAAGAAACTAAAGATTTGGAAAATTCGTCATTGATTGAATTCATGGGTTCACTTGAAGCTTATGAGAAAAAATTGAGTATGCATGAAAACGATACAGTCAAAATTTTAGTCAAACCTAACTTTATGACCTCATAGTTCTAAAATTAGGGAGAAAAAATAAAAAATAAATAAAATATGGTATGATACACCATGTAAAATTTACAATAAAAATAATCACAAAAAAAAAAAAGAATGATGGTTTCAAGAGAAAAACTGATGCAAAAATTGTCAAGAGTATGACCATATAGAGAAAAACTGTTGGGGCAGAAGACATAGTCAACAAGTCAATTTTTCAGAAGAGATAGGACCAGAAGAATTACTATTCTACGCTTCCAATAGTACAACATGAGACAAAAGAAGAATTACTTGGACAACGGGTGCAACAATCACGACTTTTGATGAAAATCGTTTTTGCAATATTGAAAAATTCAGTTCAAAAGTCATGATTGGAAACCACAACTACGTGGAAGCAACGGGCAAAGGAACTATCGCCATTGTGACAAGAAAAGGGACAAAATACATCAAATATGTCCTCTTAGTTCCAGCAATTGATCAAAATCTACTAAGTGTCGCGAAATGTTGAAGAAAGACTACAACTTGCATTTTTATAGGAGAATCATTCACCATTTATGACAAGAACAATAAAGTAATTTCAACAATCAAAATGAGGAAGAATCAGTGTTTTGCAAAGGAATTTCAATACTCAACACAAATTACCAAATCAAGTCTCAACAATCTAGGAGAAGTTACCAAGAAGAAAAATATCGGAGTTCCTAAATCACACAATAGGAGAAGCAAGCAAACACAGTCATTAGAAGACAAGTTTCAAAGCCACCACAACAAGGATACCATAAAATTTGCAATCGAGCAGCTGTCGAGCCAAATACAAGAGAAATCACTACAAAAGAAAATAAATTAAGAGACAAGCCGCACAAAACCGCTACATACAAGAACAAGCAAATAGAGGTTAAGTATATCGCCACAGAAGATCAAATAGCAGATATTTTTACGAAAGCCCTATCGAACCAAGATTCGAGAGACTACAGGACAAGCTTGGAATTATCTCAATGAGCGTAAGAGGAAGTGTTAAAGTTAATGCTCATTTCCTAAATAATATATATGCACCTAGATTAATCTAGAATCTCAATTAGAATAATTAATTAATAAGGTCATTCTGGAAATAGATTGATGCGGATATAATATTAGTTTTAAGGGATATAATTATTAGCATAATAACTTAATAGGTAGCTTGGAGAATAAGTTAGGTATTAATATTGAGAGCCTTATATAAAGGACTCTTATGCTCCGTTGTTAGGTTGTGGATTTTGAATAAAATATGAATTAATATCACGTTTAGATATTCTTTAGATTGCAATCTCATTAATATCGTCCCACTCGTACGCTTCCCTACATCAGTTTGTATCAGAAGTTAACACAATTCAAGATACCAGTGAGAAGAGACGACATCAACGGGCGTCACACCACCATTGGGCATCCGGGGTCGACGAGCCAAGGCTTCGGCTACCAGATCAATCAATTGGATCGTCAGGTTGAGGATCTTTCGTGGGGATCGAAGAGTTGCGTCTCACTATCCATACCATGGTTGGAGATGGGAAAACGTACCGTGACATGGACGACTGAGGCATCCGTGGAGGAGTTCGGTGACAGACGTGAAGGTCGTGGTCTAGGCGGGGTGCCCCGTCAAAGATCTGTACAACCACCGCCCAACGACGAATACGGCGAGGAGACAATCACAGAAGTGAATCCCTCTGCGATTAACCACTCCCGCACGTCGAGACTGACCCCTTCGTTGCATATAGCGGCAGTGACATGCGACAACGGGGCCCGGTCTATGTGGACAACGACGATCAACTCAACAACAGAGGCAGGCGCGAGGAGGCTGACTTCGTCGGCTGATATCGTGCCCGACATGATTGGAAACTTTACCGTGATGGCGTCGGCTTCGTGGGGTTCGACTGGCAGCGACGCCGTTAGGACATCGGGCGCGACACAACATACTTTGACAATGAACAACTACAGCGGGGTCGGAACCTACAGCACGATGGCATCGCGGGAGATTGGCAGCAGCACGCGACGTGCGATGTCCGTCAGACGTTGGCGATGAGCCGCGCTGGGATTTTTAGCGTGTTTTTTGGGCCTGCTAAGGAGCTGAAGAATTTGGGCCAATGCAGAGGGAATCTGATCCTGAATATGGTCAATGGGAGGGCCCGCTTCGCGTTGACATTCCCGAATTCGACGGAGAGAAAGTTGACGGGCCATTGTACAATGGTTCGCCCAATTTTTATGAGGAGCTTCCGGTGACGAAGAAACATATTTGTAGCGGCATGGGTCCCGCGTGGTACATTGCAGAGGTTGAACCTTCGAATAGGCAACTGGCGGTCGGACCCATTTTTTGGAGTATCTTGGCCATGCATGGTTTTTCAGAGCCAAGGTTAGGTCTCAAAAGCTGTTGGGGCATTTTACGACTGTCTATACCAAAGTATTCCAACAAAGGAATGCTTGGCCGTAATTGTGGATTTGAGAACGACGAAAGATGTGGTATTTCTGGTGTTAATTCCGCTGGGTGGTTTATGAGTATGGGGGCGTGTAAAATTGCCTTTGCTGCAGTTACCTCATTTCTCAACATTATGTTTACTATCGGAGCTATTGAGCGACTTTCCACCTTCGTGTTTGATAGGGGAAATCAACGGACAATTGATTCCATGGGTACAACTCCGGGTCGGCACGTTTGGTGCGGCTTCGAGTGCGAAGCCTTTCGAACCAGGGAGAATGATGCGGATATAATATTAGTATTATGGGATATAATTATTAGCATTATTATTTAATAGGTTGCTTGGAGAATAAGTTAGGTTTTAATATTGAGAGCCTTATATAAAGGACTCTTATGCTTTATTGTTAAGTGGTGGATTAAATATGAATTAATATCGTGTTTAGGTGTTCTTGAGATTGTGATTCATTAATTTCATTCCACTCGTACGCTTCCTTACATAAAAAATGAAAGGTGGCAAGATGAAAAATCTAGAAGTACCACTTCATTTGTCTATCTATCTATGTACTCAACACATGAAAGTTTGAATGAGAAAAACAATTTAAAGCTCCTGTGTGAATAAGAATTATTTCCATTAACTGATTCAAACTCACTAACCATTTTACTACTCAACACCATCATATCTACAAAATCTATATACAAACAATCGCGTTGCGACGGCCAACATAAAAGTCCGTCACGACACGAGTTTATAACTGAAAGACACCATCATATCTACAAAATCTATATACCAACAATCGCGTTGCGACGGCCAACACAAAAGTCCATCACGACACGAGTTTATAACTGAAACCTGCTGTCAGGGAGAGATGTTTGTCTCGCCCGCTATCATGTTGCATTTGCTGGAGCTTAAGTGCTGCTGGCTTGGTGAATGGAGCCCGATTTTGTCATATGGAACTTTTGGACTTAGAACCACGAGGATATTTTTTTTTTTCTACATTTATAAATAGCTCATTAATATTAAAAGTTCACCAAAACTTTATGTATTTGACATAACACTGTCAATACAAGTCGTATTGTTGATGACAAATTTTCTTGTTAAGAAAAGCGTGTTTCACTCAGGCTTTATGTTTTTGTTTGTTAATCTTCTCTCCTTTCCTTTTTCTTGGCCTTTTTCCGAAATTAAAAACTACACATATAACATCACATAGAGCAGCGCTCGACCAATACCCAATATGATATTGGATAATCTCTCTGATATCAGTAAACGATTTGGGCATTGCTTAAGAAAGAAGGATGGACCGATCTTTTTGATCAATTGATTACCATAGACAATGCGTAGTTAGCTTAATAAAGAAAGAAACATATACTCAAAACAGACATTAAGGGCAACTTTCGGCAGTTTATTCCAATTATAAGTCAATTCTGGCTGGCTATTACTAATGATGTTGATAATTAGCAATCATGCATCAATAATATGAGAGCACACCGCTTGAAAATGAATAGTGCTGGTAATCATCACACACACACACAACAAAAAGCCTTCATTCACAACTTCTTTCACCTACCCACTACACTTGAAAAAAGAAAATTATTGAAAATATGGCCAAAATTAAACGATCAACTTTAGTTAAAGAGCTCAGATAATTAATTTAATCCTCTTCCCTCCAATGTTTCAGTTTTTTTACATTCAATTTTCATCCCTAGTGGGACCACCATTTCTTTCCTGTCTTTCCTATATTAAAAATCTTCCTTTTGCGTTAAAGGAGATTATAAAAAGAAAAGAAATGAAATAGTAATACTAAATAATTTCATTTCCGTCACTTTCAAAGCCCTTCACTTTGTTATATCCACATTGATAGGCATCATTTTGAAGATCTTAATTTCCCCCAAACCCTTCTCCTGTCTTCATCCACCACAACACATAAACATTTACATCAACAATTTCACACATACTCACTCAACTCATTTCCACAAGAAAAAGAAAAAGAAAAAGAAAAAAAAAAAGAAAAATGAAATCCATAGATTTTTTCTGCGCCTCGCCTGCTTCGACAGCCATATGCTCCAGCATAGACCACCGGACTAATGTTGCCCCATGTTTGTCTTCAAACAAACCTTCCCATGATAAGCCCAGAAAGAGTTTCACTCATAAATCAGACAAACTCTTAAGACGAAAGAGCTCTGCTGACGTGGAAGATCTTGTCAAGCTTCGAGCATCTTCGAGATACTTGTTGAGCGACGACCAGTCTTTCCTGGATTCCTCAAAAGCCCTGCTTCCCGTGATGGGAAATAATGCTGCGGATAGAGATAATTATTACAAGACATTCAGCACTGATGGTTTTCGTGGAAAAATGAGTGATCATGTGAAGGGTCATGAACTACAGAAAAATCCTTCAAATCCTCAGGTTTGATTGTCAATAATTACTGCACACCACAGTATTTTTTGTAAATTAACCTCAGGATACCAAGCTTTTACTCAGGATATTACTAACTAGTGCATAGCCCGTGCGATGCACGGGAAAACAATATTTTGATTGTATTATAAATTAAATAAATAAATAACATTAATTATAATTTATTTATTATTTTTAAATTAAATTGGGTCGGACACAGTCCGACCGGATGGACCGAGAACCGGTTTATAACCAGTCTAGTGCGCTTGAATAAAATATCTGCTATCGAATTCGTCAACACCAGTCTGTTGGACTGATAGGATTTTCTAAACAAATTTTGTTACATTAAAAATTATTTTAAATAAAATTACATAAATAAAATAGAGATTTATAAATTGTTTATCAATTAGTTTAAACATTTGAATTTATAAATTATTTAGATATTTAAGTAACAATTTTTATTTAAATTTACTACAAAAAGTACTATATATATACACTAAAGTATAATGTATTAAAATCTGAACAACCATAAATAATTTAATAAAATAACTTGATCGTTTCGATGACGGTCCGATTCTGAAAACCTTATATTTATCGTACATTAATATAAATTATGTACTTTGAAAAGTTTGTAACCATTAATTTAGGAACCATCCAATTTTAAATGATTTATAATTTTTGAAACATGATAGGTGTATTTAAAATCCATTAATTTAGGAATCATCCAATTTTTTGATAATGAATTAAAATTAAAATGTAAAATAAAAAAAAATTACTGAAAATAGTATATAATAAATATGGGTTGACTTTTCCTTACTACTATTTATGGTAAATGTTAATTCTTATTATATATATATAGATTTAAACAATTTTTACTGCCGAGAATGATATTTTTATTTTGTACATCATTTTAGTTTCTTCTTTTAATTTATATATCTGTTTGGGTTAGTTTTACGGTTTTGCTATGGAGCCAACAGTTGGCTCCATAGTGGAGCCAAGCTTCTATATACATCAAATAAACCTATCATATTCTTTTATTACCTAAATAACACTAATATAATTTTATGAATATGGTAAGTTTATTTGATATATATAGAAGGTTGGTTCTACTATGAAGCCAACTATTGGCTTTATAGCAAAATCGTAGTTTTTAAGCTTATTAATTAAAATTAACTTGTTTTGCAAGACAGGTAGTTGAGTTGAGGGTATCAATTCATTGCAAGGGCTGTGAAGGCAAACTCAGAAAATATATATCAAGAATGGAAGGCAAGTACCTTTTTTTTCTTGTTCATTTTCCTTTTTCTTTCTAATTTGGGGTTAAAATTGAATTTTAATTAGAGGACAGGTACAATACATGAAAAACTAGCTAAAAACTAACTAAAATCTCCAAACAAAATCTTAATATTAAATTAACGAAAAATGTATTTATGTGTACACACAATGTGTTGTTCTATACTATACTTGAGAGTTGGGTGCAATCATTTTCTTTTTTTTTTTCAATTATAAATATGTCTGTAAAGCTCTAATTTAGATGGATTAAGTCTATGACTCTATATTTGCAATTTGCAGGTGTGACATCATTCAGTATAGATTTGGCAACAAAAAAAGTGACGGTAACTGGTGATGTGAGTCCATTAGGTGTACTGAAGAGCATATCAAAGGTTAAGAATGCCCAGTTTTGGGCATCTTCGAATTCGTCATCTTCTTCTTCCACGTCGTCTCCAAGAGTCAGCCTAACAAGATAGCTCATTTTCGCACTCATTTAATTTTCTGTTTGATGTGTGGTTGGTTATAATGAAATACGTACACTGTGTTTTTACTTTGGTTGCACATAATTAATTTGCGAATTAATAACTACCTTTGGATGTTGTGAATGAGAATGTTTTTGTTCTCTTTATTTTATCAGCTTGTGTTGGTTTAAAAAACACGTTGTTATACTGACCATATCATGTGTATGTATGCTGTAATCATATTTTTCGAGTCCGTTTTAACCTTTTAGAGTAAATAAAAATAAAAATTATACCGTTTAATGCGATGCAATTAACTGTTGCAAATACTAAATTTGTGAAATGTGATTTGTCTCCTTAAAACTAAGGATTTATGCTGGAAATTTAGATCCATTGTCGCAATTTTTTTGTGACCCGCTGGCCATCTCAACTTATAGGACTAAAGAAAATTCAATATATTTATTCAAATTTGTTCTTGATAATAGGTGTTGGCGTTGTGGTTCTAAAATTAAAAGAAAAGAAGCCGGAAGAAGCTTGGGAATTTGGGCTATCTTGGTTGAAGGAGTTTGACTACGCGCAATCAGGCTTGCTTGATAATGGGTTGAAACCATGTCGCGACTTGATTTATTGTTGGCGAAGAAATGGAACGTGTAGAAATGGTTGGACTCTTTTGTGTGATGCTGCAGATCGAGATACATATATTGGTCTTGGGGGTTGGATTCAGGATTCGGATGGCATTTGTCAGGCCGCTTTTACTACGTGTATCAAGGGCTCATTCTCTCCTCTAGTAGCGGAAGCTTTGGCCATTCGATATGGATTACGATGTGCCCGAGATTCAGACTTGGAACTTCAGGGGGTTTTGACGGATTCTTTAGGTGTCGTTGGAGGGCTCAGTCAGATGGAAGATTGCGATCTTCTCTTGGAAGTATTTTATGATATAAGAGAGCTCCTATCTATCCTGAAGTATAGTACGTGTGGACACATTCTCCGAAAGAAGAATCAAGTTGCTCATAAAATAACAAATTATGCGACAATGTCTCTATCTTCTTGCTTTTGGAAGGATTCTCTCCCCATTATATTCTCCTCTTTCTTCAAGGATGTATTAAGTTTTTAGTTGTTTCAATGTAATTTTATTTTCCAAAAAAAAATAAAAAAAAAATAGAACAAGTTTTAGTTACTGCATAAATTCCACTTTTTTTTTTTATTATCTAAAAATGCATGATGTAAAAGGTTTGTTTATATGTGACTCGTGCTGTCTGATCATAATTTCTTGGGAAGAAAATCGTTTGGCCTTTTGTACTTGTCAATTTTAGTTATTTCATGAATTGTGCAAGGTTGGCATGCCTGTTGTGTCCGAGGAAGTGCTCTTGTTTATTGCTTTCCAGAGGGACAAACAAACCACATCACGGTTCTTGTGCGCTTTTTGTCAACATTTTGACTGCTGCTTAAACTTTTTTATGACTACTTGATTCTTTGATATCTTATCTTATTATAATAATTACTCCGCATGTATCATCAATTGAGACGACCCGTGTTTTCTTATTTGGCATAATCCTATTTTTAGTCCATTATTTTGGTCTTTTTTAGCAATTGTCCATTTTTTTGGCAGACGTCAAACTTAAACATTAATTTAAAAAATTCATCAAATAAGGTACTCTAATCGTTAGTGACATGATAAAATTTGTCGTTTCCATTCTGGTCTAATTCGATAGTCTTCTGATGTTCGTTTAAAGTGGGTAACCTACCGTTGGATTCTTCTAGTCGAGACGGTCGTATCTACAATCTTTTAGTCCAATTATAGTTCATTTATCTAGGGGCCATTTTGTTGTCTTATGGTGTACGTTTTAGTCCGTTGACTCACTGTTGGATTTAAATTATTAAGACGATCGTAACCACAAATTTTTAGTTCAATTAAATTTCATTTGCCCAATTAATTTTTCGTCCAAAATAATATAGATTGTTCTATTTTTAGCTTAATTATGGTGTCGTCTCATGTCAGTTTCCAGTATTTGATCCACCGTTAAATTCTTTGTATTGAGACGGTTATATAGCCAAAATTTCAGACAAAGTGAAGTTCGCTTCCTTAATCAATTGCCCGCACAAAATTATATAAACAAACTACAATTTCGGCCCATGATTAGCCCACTTCAAGCCTGTGATAATCTGGCCTTTAACCTGTCAGTAATGATTAGTGTATCTTATTTGACAAATTTTTCAAATTAATATACTAAGTTTGATATCTGCCAAAAATGTGTACCTTATTTCTTTCTTTTGAAAAAATAAAAAGGATTTTTATTGGAATCATTTAAGAATTTATCTATTTATATCTGCATCTATCTATATTAAGAGAAACTAGTACGAATCTCATGCGATGCACGGGTAAGAGATATATATTAATATTTATATTAAACGATGAGATATACGTTAATAACATAACACGTAGAAAACTAAAGTAAAACACAACCACACGTATGTCTATATATTTGAAAATAAAATTAAAAACATAACCATTTGCTTTTGAAAATCTATATTGTCAACATTTTGCTGCGTAGCAAAATTACAAAAGTCAAAATTAAAACGTTGGAAAATCGGTAACACTTTGCAGTAATATATTGTTATTTATCAATGTTACTTTCTACCATCCTCGAACTTGTCACTCATATTTGTAATGTTAACGTCACGAATTAGTCTAGTTATGCAGCCACCTGTAAAATCGCAATACAAAAATAATATTTTCGTCAAAAAATATTAAAATAATAAATATTGACAACTACTATTAAATCACATAATGAAGAATACTAACGTCACTATCGTGGAAAACTATTTCCAAATAACTTCTGTAAGAGACATCAAACATCGTTTTAAAGATGCTGCTGGAAGTTTCAAGATGACCTTCGTATTTCATTTAAAATTCTTGATTAGACCAAGGGTTGATCCATGCCTTTATCTTGAATGTGTGAGTTTATGATTAGTATTAGATTTCATTTTACCAGGATTGTGAGTTTATTTATAGATGAAATTTTGGTGCATATATATGCACTTATTTTCTAAGTTTTAAAATGTAGATTTATATGATATAAACTTATTACTTGATTTGATTTTTTTTGGCGATTTTGAGGAAAATCGGTTATATCTTAAGAATATCCTAAGCCTTGATTTATATATATATATATACATATCTTTATATGCAGTATAATACCACTATATATAATATGCTTTCAATTTGTATATTTTAATCAAACGAGAAATATAATCTCCGATTTAGGTAAATAGATATATTTCAATTTGACATATTCCTTAAAATCGCAGACTTTATTACAAAGTTACATATGTTTTTATATAGTTGCAATACATTAAGTCAATAATTTTAAAATATTGTATCTTTTTAACTAATTTAGTTAAAAGTTGATATAAATTATGACCTCACCAGCCAGTCTTGCAAATCAAATATCATTGCAAAAAAATAATTTTAAGTAACATGTGAATAATATATAAATCAAACATATACCAAAGAAAATTTGTATAACTATAGTTTTTATTTTATTTAAAATTACAATTTTCATATTTTTCCTTTTTTTCCTATTTTTAGAATATTATTTTATGTAGTATATTTTCTCCTATTAAAATATGGGCAACTTCTCCTAAAATCCCTAAGTGCTTTTTCATTTTCCTCCTCAGTCCCCATACCTTTATTTCTTCCTTTCAACTCCTTAATTCCTTAATTTTCTTCCTCCTAACTCCCTAATGTAAAAATTAAATCAAAACTAAAATGCTTTATTACATCATCCCACTAACATATTATTTTATTTGTTTTCTCTTCCACCAACCACAACACATAATAGTATTTTATTACTTTTTGATCAATCTTCTCTACACCCTTTCTCCCTCCCTCCCATCACTCTCCCGTCTTCCTCCATTTCCGGCGACTGCTTCCATTGTTTTTTTTTTTGCAGGTCGGTCTCTCCGGCGACCCAAATCCAGCAAGAAGAACTCCGGCAACAACAAATCCGGCCAAAGAAGTGATTCCGATGTCAAATTTGTGCGGCCAAGAATTCATTTTTTCCGGAAACATTCGTGCTTTTTCCGGCCAAAATTTGAACTAGCAAGTAATATATGTATTATATGAGCATTTTGGAGTCCAAAAATCATGTCTAATTCGTATATATTTGGTTAATTTGTTTGGGATGAATTTTGAAAATTGTTGTTCATATTAACCCTAAATCAATTAAATTGATCAAAATCTCTTATTCCTTGTTTATGTATATGAAATTGATGCTATTGTTAAGTTGTGTAATGTGTTATTCACCCTAAAACAAGAAAATAAGGTGAGAATGATCACTGTACCACTGTTCTTGATTATTGTACCTCTGTTGCATGTATATAGTACCACTTTAATACTGTTTTGTACCATATTTTTCTGGAAAATGAGAAGTTTTTTTTATTTATCCAAATATTATTAGATACATGGCAGGAGCACAAAGTGATATACTAGGGAGTTGTACGTACAAGAATGAATTGTTTATGTTCTCTATGCACATTGGAGTCCAAAAATCATGTTTAATTCGTATATATTTGGTTAATTTGTTAGGGATTGAATTTTGAAAATTGTTGTTCATATTAACCCTAAATCAATTAAATTGATCAAAATCTCTTATTTCTTGTTTATGTATACGAATTGATGTTATTGTTAAGTTATGTAATGTGTTATTCACCCTAAAACAAGAAAATAAGGTGGGAATGATCACTGTACCACTATTATTGATTATTGTACCTTTGTTTGTATGTATATAGTACCACTTTAATACTGTTTTATACCATATTTTCCTGGAAAATGTGAAGTTTTTTTTTTTTTTTATTTATCCAATTATTGTTAGATACATGGAAGGGGCACAAAGTGATATACTAGGGAGTTGTACGTATAAAAATGAATTGTTTGTGTTCTCTATGCACATTGGGTCAACGTTTGATGAAGTATACACTCTCATATCAAAGAGGTGGCCGAACGTTAATTTCAAATCCGTCGTGCTATGCTATATTGTGCCTCAGGAAAAAAAGTGAGTTAGTTTGTTGGATGATGAGGATGTGAAGAACATGATTCAGTTACATGTTTGTTGGAAAATAAATATTGTAGAGATAATTACCATTTACAGAAATGAAATACCGGATGTTGGAATTCAATCGATCCTGATGAACATGAGCAGGTAATGTTGCTTTCATATTATTAATGAATTTATTATTGAAATATAGTATCGTCGTATCATATCCTAGTTCATTAATTTTTTAACTAATTCCATTATTTATAAATCTTTGTATTATTTTGTCATGAACGCAGGGAAAACGTACAGTCTGAAGATTTCTTGGAGGGAGAAGATGAGTTGTTGCAACAGAAATCGATCGATTCTTGGAGATCTTGCATCAAAGGAGAGGGGCAGAAACTCAGTGGGGCCGACGAATTTCAGAAGAGTGTCAAAAACTACGTGTAGTGCCCCGTTTATTTGTGGATTATTTGAGAAATATTATTATTATTTTTATTGTTATTATTATTATTATTTTTGTGATAATATTTATATTTTTTTTTTTTCTTGAATGCCATAATATTAATTAATTGCCAAATGTGATTAAATGCTAAATCTTTAATCGTTTAATTTATTTTTGTGATTTATTAAATTATTAATGTGAAATAATGTGTATTTAAAATATGTAAAAAATATATATATTGTTCGGTTTATTTTTATCGCGCGTTTGAATTCGTAATCGAGCCCGAGAATTTTCGTTGGAACCGAAATTGGGCCCGAGAATGTCCGTTTGAATTGTAATCGAGCCCGTGAGCCGATTTGTTCTTGCAAACCGGCCCACGAGCCATCAAAAATCCGGCCCAGTTGTTTCCATTAACGGCCCAACAGTTTTTTTTTTAGAACCGGCCCAAACAGTTAAAAAAAAAGAAGACCCGGCCTTATTCTTCCTTCTTTGCTGTGTGCGTGTGTGTGTAGAAATTCTTGGAGGCCAAGATATCTCAGACCTAAATCGATTATATATATATATATATATAGATATAAGCTGAACCTCTCTTCTTCTTCAATTACGTAAACCCGCAGCTCTCTTTTCTCTTCTCCATCGCGCAGCCATCTCTCTCTGCAAATTCCGGCCATCTTCCTTTTTCTTACAAAATTTTTCCGGTCACCTTCTTCCTCACGTTGGAGTACTGTCCACAAGCCACTGATCGCCGCCTTCCCCTTTCGTCGAGCGCCCTGCAGCTCGTCTCATCCGTTGCAGCAACTCCAACCCCTCTGTTGCGTTTTTTCCGGCGACTTTTGTTCGTCCTTCGAGCAGCCCGCGAGCCCGGCGACGTGAACACTTCCGAACGTGATTTTCCGACGAGCAGCTTCTCCTCCGGCGACCTTGCAGCGTCGTCCGGCAACCTAGCAGCAGTGACCCATCCCCTCTCGAAGCCGCTGCAGCACCTTCTCCTTCCGGCGAGACGCGAGAATCTGTCGAGCCCCGTTTGTGTTCGTTTCGTTTTTTCGAGTTGTTCCTGAGAACGGTACCTCGTCGTTTTTCCGTCTCGTTTAACTCGTATTTGATTTATTTCGTTATGTGTTTATTGTCGTGAGGTGCTCGTTGAACAATGAAATATATGTGTGAATTGCTTGATGTGAATATGTGCGTTTATATATTATTATGATTTTATGTGTTATCGTATGTTCGGGACCTCTTTGATTTTCTCAAGAATCGAACGAGACCTCGAAAGTCGTGTAAGTCGGTGGATATTGGAACAATGTCGAGTCCTTGGTCTTATGAAAAGGCCTCGGACGATAAATTATGTGTTGTGATTTAATTGCCATATAGTCGAGCTTGTTAATCGCTGTTTTGATGTTCAGATTTTTAAAACTAGCTCGCTGCTCGAAACGATGTGAAATTTTGAGGGATGTGTTATCTGTTCATATTCTACCTTGTGTAAAATTTTCATAATTTTTGGAGACCTGTAGCTATTTTTAATAATTAATTTGTATTCTGTCCAGAGTATTGTTAAATGCATAATAAATTCATGCTTGACTAAAATGAGCTGAAATTCGAATATGTCGTGCCTCTGTGACTTATATGTGTTGTGTTAAATTTTTGGATTTTTTGGAGTTGACTTGATATGGATAATATTTTATTTATTGATTTGGCAGAAATGTTGTTTGAATTTTTAAAAATCGGTTACTGCATGGAAAATTCTGAAATTTCGCTGAAAATCATATTTTAGGTGTTTGATCATGTTTGTAAAATATGGGAATTTTTAGTGTCTGTTTTGATTCAGTTTGAATTTAAATTCGATAAACTGCTGTTGCTCGTTTGAATTTTTAAAAATAGCAGCAATTATCATTTAAAGCTGAAATTTTTATAAGTGAGCTTTGACATACTGAAGGTTGTTGTGTAAAATTTTCAGGTTCAGATTCATTCATTAAGTTTGAGTATGGATTAATGTGCCCTTTTTGCTGAATTACTGTTCGAATTTTATAAAATAGGATATTTCTAGTTTAAAACTGAAACTTTGTGATTTTACATGTTTTTGGGAGATAAAATTTTGTACAAATTTTCAGAGCTTAATTCGTAGGATATCTTGACCTTTTATTTTTCACGCGATTAAATGATTTCTATTTCCGAACATGATTTTTTATGAAAATTTGGGAATCGACTTGCTTTTAGTTTTTATGTGAGTTTGATTTGGTCAATCCTCAGATGGATTTATATGATCTGGTGTATGTGTTTTGATCAAGTTAAGAGCTGAGTCTTAGTGTTCCGATTCCACAGGACTTCATGAACTACTTAGTCGAAACAAGTTCGACTAGGTCTGTTTTTGTGATTTCCGATTAAAGTCAAGATAGATATTCATTGTAGGATCTTGTCATAATGTAGGTGTTTGAGGAGTCAAGCCTCAGTCCTCACCTTTTCTGATTTGCTATCATCAATCCGAAAATTCCAGGTGGGTTATTCTAAAATTATCTATGCATATGTGTGATTTATTTATGATAAAAGTTTGGTGTGATCTATGTATGAAAATGAGCATGTAGCCTATCGATGTGAGCTTGATGGCAGTCGATACGGTTGTCCCCGTATGATAAGATACGGTTACGCTGTGAGGTAAATCTCATTAAGACCTATGAGAAGGTCGTGTCATTGATGTGGCACGCACTCCCATGTTTCACTGATATGGCATGGCTTAGCTTTGATGAGCATAGATGTACATGAGTGAGTCTTTGATGAGACTATAGTCATTGATGTGGCTAGAGATGTGACATGATTTTATTGTTTATGTTCATGCTGCGACCATACCATTATTATGATATTTATATGCATAGTGTGAGTACGATAGTTAACTGTACTCACTCCCACCTGCTCGTAACTGATGCAGGTTAAGCAGTTGGCGGTGACGAGACGAGATGACGAGTGGTGGTTATGACATTTATTTATTTAATTTTGCTTCCGCTTAGTTTTTGAACTCATGTCGAAATTTGGATATTGATCATGCCGTTTGAACTTGGGAGTTATGAATTAATTTATTGTGATTTTTGCTAAGTAAATTCGATAAATATTTCAAAATAAAGTGGGGCGTTACACTACGCGATTGCAAACAAGCGGTCTTTTAAGTATCGGAAAAATGACAAGCAGAAGGTCATCGTTTGTTGTAGCGATGCGGATTGTGAATGGATAGTATATGCATCATTATACAAAGGGGATAAGCAGTTTGCCATCCAGAAATACAATCTCGTCCATACTTATGTACTCATTTTCATTCCAAAGAGTGTGTAGTAAATGACACTTTATAAGTAATATTTTTTGTACAATATACAGGCATTTCATACTGCAATATATGTCATAGTTTTGTGAAGTTTTAATCGGTGTATTATATTTTCATTCCAGAAAGGTGGTACTAATTGATCAATAACAGGTACTTCGTAGAAGAAAAAGCGGTATTATATCCGTCAAAACTAGTACCAATCAATGAGTTGAAGTGTATTAAGTAGTGTTTTTCCATTAGTCTGTTGAGTTCGTGACCAATTTGAGATTAGACTTAATTAACCAAATATCAAATATCATAGAAACTAATGTCAGAGTGATTATGGGTCGTATAAACATCATTTGCGACTGAAATTTGATTTTCTTATGTGTTAATTACAAGTGGTACTAGGGACATGATATCTAGTACTATCTCGCCATAAAGTGGTAGTGCATTACACTATGACTGGTACTACTTTTTGTAAATATTGAGCAGAATTGAAATAATCAATTTTTCTTCATAAAAGTTGGTACTAATCGATCAATGACAGGTACTGCATAGAAGAAAACAAGGTATTATTTCCGTAGAAACTGGTACTACTCAATGAGTTGAAGTGTATTAAGGTGTTTTTCAATTAGTGTGTCGAGTTCGTGACCAATTTGCGATTAAAATGAATTAACCAAATATCAAATCTCATATAAACTAATGTCAGAGTGATTATGGGTCGTATAAACATTATTTGCGATTGAAATGCGGTCTTCTTATGTGTTCATTACAAGTGGTACTAGGGACAGGATATCTGGTACTAGATCGTTATAATGTGGTACTGCCTTACACTATGACTGGTAGTACGTTTTGTAAATATTGAGGAGAATTGAAATAATCAATTTTTCTTCACAAAAGTTAGTACTAATCGATCAAAATCAGGTACCACGCAGAATAAGATGCGATACTATGTTTCCCAAAACTGGTACTATTATCAAAATCGCGATTTCTCTCATCCTTCATGTCTACCATAACATGTGGATCGTTCACAAGTGATTTGAATGAAAAAAGTGGAATTGAAAACATATAGGTAGAATTTGGAGTAGTCATGTATGATGATTTCTATGAGATGAAGTGTGTCATTCAATGAAATGAAGTCTAGTATAAGTGTTTTCTCATTCATGTATCGAGTTCATGACCAATTTGCGATTAAACTCTATCAAAAACATTTAAAATCTTATATAAACTAATGTCAGAGTGATCATGGGTCGTATAAACATCATTTGCAACCGAAATTCGGTCTTCTTATGTGTTCATTACAAGTGGTACTAGGGACAGGATATCTGGTACTAACTCTCCATAATGTGGTACTGACTTACACTATGACTGGTACTACTTTTTGTAAATGTTGAGCATAATTGAAATAATCAACTTTTCTTCAAAAAAGTAGGTACTATTCGATCAACATCAGGTACCATGCAGAATAAGATGCGGTACTATGTTGCCCAAAACTGGTACTATTATCAGAATCGCGATTTCTCTAATCCTTCATATCTACCATGACATGTGGATCGTTCACTGGATGAAAAAAAGTGGAATTGAAAACATATAGGTAGAATTTGAAGTAGTCATGTATGATGATTTCTATGAGATGAAGTGTGTCATTCAATGAAATGAAGTCTATTAGTAGTATTTCTCATTAGTGTATCGAGTTCATGACCAATTTGCACTTAAACTCAATCAAAAACATTGAAAATCTTATATAAACTAATGTCAGAGTGATCATGGGTCGTATAAACATCATTTGCGACCGAAATTCGGTACCACTAGGGACAGGATATCTGGTACTAACTCTCCATAATGTGGTATTGACTTACACTATGATTGGTATTACTTTTTGTAAATGTTGAGCAGAATTGAAATAATCAATTTTTCTTCACAAAAGTTGGTACTAATCGATCAAAATCAGGTACCACGCAGAATAAGATGCGGTACTATGTTTCCCAAAACCGGTACTATTATCAAAATCGCAATTTCTCTAATCCTTCATGTCTACCATGACACGTGGATCGTTCACACGTGATTTGGATGAAAAAAAGTGGAATTGAAAACATATAGGTAGAATTTGAAGTAGTCATGTATGATGATTTCTATGAGATGAAGTGTGTCATTCAATGAAATGAAGTCTATTAGTAGTATTTCTCATTAGTGTATCGAGTTCATGACTAATTTGCAATTAAACTCAATCAAAAACATTGAAAATCTTATATAAACTAATGTCAGAGTGATCACGGGTCGTATAAACATCATTTGCGACCGAAATTCGGTCTTCTTATGTGTTCATTACAAGTGGTACTAGGGACAGGATATCTGGTACTAACTCTCCATAATGTGGTATTGACTTACACTATGATTGGTACTACTTTTTGTAAATGTTGAGCAGAACTGAAATAATCAATTTTTCTTCACAAAAGTCGGTACTAATCGATCAAAATCAGGTACCACGCAGAATAAGATGCGGTACTATGTTTCCCAAAACCGGTACTATTATCAAAATCGCAATTTCTCTAATCCTTCATGTCTACCATGACATGTGGATCGTTCACACGTGATTTGGATGGAAAAAAGTGGAATTGAAAACATATAGGTAGAATTTGAAGTAGTCATGTATGATGATTTCTATGAGATGAAGTGTGTCATTAAATGAAATGAAGTCTATTAGTAGTATTTTCTCATTAGTGTATCGAGTTCATGACCAATTTGCGATTAAACTCAATCAAAAATATTGAAAATCTTATATAAGCTAATGTTAGAGTGATCATGGGTCGTATAAACATTATTTACGACCGAAATTCGGTGTTTTTATGTGTTCATTACGAGTGGTACTAAAGACCCAATATCATGTACTACAACAATATGAAACTGGTACTATCTTACTCTAGGTCTGGGACTACTTTTTGTAAATGTTGACCAAAATTGAACTAATTCATTCTCTTTCACAAAAGTAGGTAATAATCGATCAAAAACAGGTACCACGTAGAAGAAGATGCGGTACTATTTTTGCTAAAACATGTACTATTTTCATAATCGTAATTTCTCTAATCCTTCATGTCTACCATGCCACGTGGATTGTTCACGCATGATTTGGATTAAAAAAAGTGAAAGTTGAAACATATAGGTAGAATTTGGAGTAGTCATGTATGATGATTCTATGAGATGAAGTGTGTCATTCAATTAAATAAAGTGTAGTAGTAGTGTTTTCTCATTAGTGCGTTGAGTTCATGACCAATTTGCGATTAAACTTAATTAAAATCATTTTAAATCTCATATAAACTAATGTGAGAGTGATTATGTATCATATAAACATCATTTGCGACCGAAATTCAATGTTTTTGTGTGTTCATTACGAGTGGTACTAAAGATCCAATATCAGGTACTAAAATACCATAAAGTGGTATTATCATTCTCTAGGTCTGGTACTACTTTTTGTAAATGTTGACCAAAAATGAAATAATCCAATTTGATTGACCAAAAGTAGGTACTAATCGATAAAAAACAGGTACCACGTAGAAGAAAATGCGGTTCTATTTTTGCTGAAACAAGTACTATTTTCAGAATTGTGATTTTTTTAATCCTTCATGTCTACCATGACACGTGGATCGTTCACGCGTGATTTGAATGAAAAATAGTAGAAGTTAAAACATATAGGTAGAACTTGGAATAGTCATGTATGATGATTTAATGAGATGAAGTGTGTCATTCAATAAAATGAAGTGTATTAGTAGTGTTTTCTCACTAGTGTGTCGAGCTCATGACCATTTTATGATTAAACTCAATTAAAAACATTTTAAATCTCATATAAACTAATGTGAGAGTAGTTTTGGTCATATAAACATTATTCAACAAGATGAAGTGTAACAGTAGTGTTTTTTCACGTGTGTGTTGAGTTCATGACCAATTTGCGATTAAACTTAATTAAACATATTATAAATCTCATAGAAACTAATGTGAAAGTGATTATTAGTCATGTAAACATCATTTGAGACCAAAATTCGTTGTTTTTTTATGTTCGTCGGAGTTGGTACTGAAGAATCGATATCTGGTACTAGAACACCATAATTGCGGTACTATTTTACTCTAGGTCTAGTACTAATATTGAAAATGTTGACCAAATTTGAAGTAATCAATTTTTTGTTCTTTCTACAAAGTAGGTACTAATTGATCAATAAGTAGTACTAATGTGTTAGAGTCCAAATGTTCAGTCACAGAACTGGCATTCACATGCCTAACAAATGAATCAAGCTATGTTTTGAAAAAACATGCAAAACGCACTATGAAATTATACATGGACAAGGCATTTGTTTGAGGTATTCAGACAGAATCAGATCCTTTTCAATACGATTTCAAATATGCTTCTGAAATTCAATTTGCATAGTAATACGATTCCAAAAAGGAAACACAACCAATAAAAACATCAAAAAACAAATTTAGCACCAACATACTCAAACAAAAATTAAATAAAACTGAATACTCAATAAGTAGACAAACTACAAATCTCCATTCAAATTCCAACTGCCCCATCCTAAACCCACTCCAAAAAACAACACTGATGCTCAATAAGACATTATAAACCAAATCAGACCAAAACCATTTAAGAAAATATCAATTATCCCAAATTTTAATGCATGCATTAATCAAACACCGTTGGATCCAAATCCGACAGACCCTCTTTCGGTAGAATCAAGATCATCAACCTCACTGACCTCATCACCAAGTTTGTTAGTCTTATATAATAGATGGAGGCATAAGATAGTGTTATAATAGATGGAGGCATAACAAAGTCAACATATGCATATCCCTTGGGCTGTCCATACTCCACATTGCCGACAGAAACTGATCGGGAATCCACTTCTTTTCTATTTGCTGATTAGATGCAGATCTCCTTGAACGGAGCCCATCTCCTGCTCGACTTTCGCCTGCATTTTGCGGAGAGCGGCGGCCTCGTCCTCCATCTCCTTCAGCCTCTTCTTCATATCGTCCAGCTCGGCAGCTCCTCCCTCGGCTCCCGCCTCTGCTGCCGCCATCTCCACATCCCCCTCCATCAAACTCTCTCGTTCTCAGGTCGTCCTTTTGGAAAATCCCATAAACTTAATCCACAAATTTGTTCCAATATGAGTTCTTAGCACTTTTTATTTTTCCTGACAAAAATCCAAGAAATTTCATTCCTTTTGCCCATTTCAAAGAGTGAAAAAAATATTACGAATTCCTTGTTGATTTCAGCCGAAAATAGTAAGAGGAATCACAATCAAACAAAAATAAAAAATTAGAAGTGATTGAAACAAGAATCATGTACAGGTTCTTTATGAATTTAAATCTGTAAGTTATATATAATCTTCTAACGCAATGAAATGAGATGAATATCATACCAAAGCTTTTAGCTTTAATTCAATTACCACGCACCGATATCATCATCACACTAACAGAAAGCTACAGAAGCTATTCTGCAATCAACCTCACTGCATTATAAACTCTCCCAAAAACCACTTAGGTGTAATTTCCATGAAAGAATCTCAATGAATAACAAATTTGTACCTCAAATTGAAATAATTGTTCGGGTCCTTCGCTGCTTGCTCCCTCGAAAACTGCCAATTCAGAATTCAAGCTCCGTGGGGAGTACGCGCGGCTCAGCTTCCCGAACCTGCGAAACCCGGCACGGCTAAGATCGGGGGGCCTGACCTGGTGGACTCGCTGAGGCGAACCGTGGACGCCAAGATCCAGGTCATGTGGCAGAAGGTGAGGCGGAGAATAGGGCCCGGAGAACCGCGACGAAGAAATCAAAATGCGGCGACGATATTATAACTTCCGGCAAAAGCGAGGGGAAGGAGAAGGGCGCGGATGCAGAGGCGGAAGCGGCGGCGGGAACGCGGAGAGGGCGTTTCGGAAGAGGGGTTTTCTGGGCGGAGGAGAATCGTATTGGGGCTGTGTTTTTTTTTTTTCTTTTTCTGACATTTTTCCAATTTTNCAACTAAATATGAAAAAAAAAAAAAAAATAACTTTTAAATTAAGTAACTGGAAAAAAAAATATTATAATTTTTATTGTACGTTTTTTTAGGAATGAAGACCAAAGTATAAATGATAATTGAATAATAAAAAAAACATGTAATTTGAGAGTAATATATTGGAGTTTGTAACTAAAGTAAAACAAACTAGCCCATTGCCGTGGTCTTCCCTTTACTCGCAATCTATACTTATATTAAAGAGAGTCTTATTTACCAAATTTAGTAGCTAGAAAAATCAACAGCATTTATTGCAATTACTATTTCCGTATTATACAATTTTTATTTAATATTTATTTTTCTGTTACGATTTTAAAAAACTGATATGGTCAAATTCTCTCATCATCAATTACTTTCCATTAATTACAATTTTTTTATTTATTATTTTCTTAGCAAAAACGGACCAACATTAATTGATTTCCTTAAAATGTGGAAGTTGTTGCTTTATTTTTGTACAGAAAATCGGGCTTCATTATAGAAATTTGTTCAATTACACAATGAATTTTCTATGATATAATTATTTTTTATGGGAACTTTTTTTTTTAACAAAAAAATATGACATTTCAATAAGATTTTCGATTTTTTAAGACTGATCGTTATCATGCTATGAAATTGAACATTCCAATATATACCTTAACAAAATATACACGTGGTGTATACATCAGTTAATAGAAATATAGAATCCTCATATTTTTATATATATGTATGTAATTTTTCTATTACCAAATTTAATTGATAGTTGTTGTGTTATGGGTTTTTTCATAATTGTTACTTGGTTGTTGTGATATTTATTTTGGTTGGTGTCGAAAAAATTCTAATCTATATATATAATAAGAATAATCATTACAATGCAAATTAGAAAAATATTGATATTAGAAGAGATTGAGTTCATGGCTTTTCTTAAATCAAAGTTGTTTAATTAGTATACAAAATTAAATTTTAAAAAAATATATGTGTATATTCTGTACATTATTTATACACTATTTAATTTTAAATTTATTTACATATTTTAAATTGATTACTTATATAAATAATACCAACGTGCATTAAATATATTTCATTACATAAAATAAAAAGAACAAGAAGACGTGTAACTTGTATAACTTTATAAATAATAATGACGTTATATGGCAATAGAGTTTAATAATTAACTATTATATAGTGAATAAGAATAAGTAATATTGTTATTTTCTCTTATATCAAGAATAAATATATATAATAAAATTAAATTTATATTAGTATAAATGTGTTAGTGAGATAATATATTAATTATTTTACAAGTTAGCCTAATATGCTCATGTTTAATGTTCTGACTAATAAAACAACGTTGATTAAAAGATGTGAAAAATAGATTACAACCCTATTTTTTTAGACTTAACTGTAACGCCCCAAAACAGTAATAATATTCAGAACGGTTTCACTGCTCGACTATAAGTGAAATTCGTAATTTTCAGAAATTATCGAGTTATATTATTTATGCTAAATGCTCAAACATGATAAATTATTCTTTGAATAATTCTATCTCAAGTATAAGTTAAGATTAATCTATTAATTTGGGTTGGTAAATAATAGCAAGTCAATTCGAGAATTTATCGACTTCGAACCCTAGTTTGGTTCCGAGTAAACTTTCGGGTAAATCCCGAGCATAGCCAAGTATTGGTATTTTTATACTTAGAATATTTTTCTTAGTGTATAATAACATCAAAGTAAAGTATTGATCATTTTAACCGAGCCCTAGTCCTTACCCGAGCCGCTCGTGCCGAGTCCCGCACCCGCGCCTCGAGCCGCGCCCGGGAAAATGCCACCGAGCCCAAGGCTTGTCCTATGCCTTAGTATCATGTTGCAAAATTTTTCTAAGTGTTTGGTTTCAAGAGAAGTCCCATGATCGGCCCAAGGGAGCCTCCACGCGCGAGCAGCCCACTTCCCGCGCCCAGCCAGCAGGCCCTCGCGCCCAGCCCGCGCCCCTCGCGCCCAGGGCCCAGTGCCGCGCCCAGCAGGCCCAGCGACAGCCCTGCCAGCCCAACTTCATAAGCCCAAAACACCATTTTTCGGCCCACTTTCCTCATGGCCCAACTCAGGCGTGTAATTTGGACTTAATGTGGGACAAATTAAGCTTGAGTTACCCTAAGCAATGTTTAAGGAAAATCAATTAGTGCCTAAGCCAATGGAGCATGTGCCACCATTATTTTAATCAAGGAAGTTTGTCCTTGTCCCCCACCATTTTGGATGTCCGACCAGACCTGTTTTTTCTCAGTATAATACTCTTTAAATACCACCAAATGCTCTCCAAAAACCGTGCTAAAAGATGCCCCAACATCCTCAAGTCCCCATGCATAAGAGTGGGTGCCTAAGTCATGAGTTTTGGTCCCCTTTGACCTCACATAGCAAATTCCGCCCCATCTCCTATATAAACCTCATCTATATGATGCAATGAAGTTCTTAGACCCCCAATACCTCGAGAAATTACTTAGAGAAAAATCAGAAAAGTGAAAAGAACTCCGCTGGCACTTACCTCGCGCGCGCAGACCCGGGGAGAAGGAGGACCGCACCTCAGCCTTGTCCAGCCACATTCTCTCGAGGCTTAGCACTATATAAGTGTACCTTATATTTTTCTAAGTCTTTTGGAGGTGTTGGACCCGAGCAAATCGAACCCTAAGTCCAAGCCAACTCCCAAGGCCGTGTCTAAGCACACTTTGAGCCCTAGCACTAGTTCTTCATTTCTAACCGAGGTAAGCTCGGGATTTTTGAGTTCCTTAATTATTTTATGATGTTTTAAGATTTTTCATGAAGAAAAACCGAGCAATGCATGCATTTATTTGTGAGTTATGAATTTTTTAAATTAAATGACCGTAAAAATAAAATTTGAGTAGGAAGCATGCCTAAGTCGAGATTTCTTGTTTAAACACCCTCAAATATCATACCATTGATGTTGTAAAAATTTGAGAATAAAATGAGTTCATTAGCTAAGTCAAATCGTTCATGCAAAAAGGCTAATTTGAGCACCCGAGCCCTAGATATGTGCATGCATGATATGAGATAGATTCTAGCCCATATAGTCCTCATTGTATATGTTTATCATTCGGCCCTGAGTAGATTTCCATGTTGAGTATGTTGGTTCGAGTGTTTAGTAATCGTACGGGCCGTATAAGCCCTACCGAGTGACCATGCACGTGGACCCGGGGTCCACTAGTGTTTTAGGTGTTAATTGTACTTATTTTATCATATTATGATGTATGGTCATGCATGTTGCCGGAATTAGTCGCCGGAGGTCCGGCAAGGGCCGACCTTGGTCACTGGCCGCGCACATAGCGCGACAGTGCCCGGCCCAGCGCCAGTACGTGCCCGCGCCAGCGTGCGCATGGCACCCGCAGCCCCGTGCCCGCGACAGCGTGCCAGCAGCGTGATGAAGGATCGTGTGTTACGTCTAGCTCGACTTGCTCGAAACCCGCGCCGACGCCTTGGTCCCTTCGCAATAAGTTGCTAATACGCGCGCC
>BKCP01003780.1:976978-1004523 GCA_008636005.1 Striga asiatica
GTCTGGCCAGTGCCTGTCCGTGCCCAGCCGCACGACAGCGCCTCAGTCGAGCCTCGGCCGTGCCCAGCACGCACCCGAGGGGCACCAGTCGTGCCCGGGCCGTGCCAACAGCCCCTGGCCGTGCCCACCAGCGCCAGTCCGCGCCTAGCCAAGTCCAGCGGCACCAGGGACCGAGCCCGGTCGCACCAGCCGTGCCCAGCACCGTGCCCGGGCACCAGCTGGCCCGGCACGGGACCGAGCCCGGTCTAGCCGAACCCAGCCCGACCGCCCGGCTCAGTCGAGCCGGCGGTCCGGCCAGCCAGCGAACCGACCGGTTCGAGTCAGTTTTGATTCGTGATTTCTGATCCGAGTCCAATTCCAGAAATTTCAGTATTTTTCCAAGCCAGTCCAGTCCAGTTTAATCGCGTAGATAAGTTCGAGCATTTTAGCATATATTAATTATTCTGAGCATGATACTTAGCATTATTTTGCTTAAATATTTATGTAGCCTAAGGAGAGTCGAGCCTCCGACCGCTACTCCAGCATCCGCACTTGCATATCAGATTCCAAGTTTTTCAGGCGGGGGTCATGTACTGGATGTCACATCATAGATAATATCTGTACCATGGCAGAGGTATGTTTGAGACAATTTAGTTCCGGGTTGGGTGGCCGAGGCCTTTATACCCACCTGATGACCGTTGGGAGGGGCGAGGCCCTTTCTACCCCATCGGCGTGTGCACACGAGTGGCTACGGCCGAGGGTCTTTTGACCACAGATCAGAACAGACATCAGAGATCAGTTTACAGTTTCAGCTCTTATATATTTATGTTTCATGATTCATTATTATAGATGATGTTTTGTTCAGTACTGGTCTTTGCGGAGCATAGTGGTTTGCTCACGCCCCCATTATGTTTTTCAGGAGGCGAAGTCGAGCGTGTCGGATGAGCACAGATGTGGCGCAACGTGGTCATGAGAGTCGGACATATTTTACCAGCATTTTTTGTCCTAGATTTATGATCATGTGTATTTTATTCAGTTTTTGTACGCATGTTATGTATTCATATTTCGGATGCTTCCGCCAGCGAGTTTTCTAGACAGTGCGAGACAGTACAGACTACGCATGTATAATTCCATAATCCGCGAGCGGATAGTTTGGTTGCATGTTTTTATTATGTCTGTGGGCAAGCCCAAGTTCAGTTTAAGTTTTTATCTGCCACATCCCGCAATAAGTCAGAATTTTCGAAAACCCAGCTCGCACATTCTTTCGAAAAATAAAAACAAAAATTTTACTCTGATTTTTCAAAGCTAGTGGTAAGGCGGGGTGTGATAGAAGGTGGTATCAGAGCGCAGATTTGCGTTTCTGCATACTTTCAAAGTTTAGAAAAGCATGACCACGCCACGCTCATCCGCGCCGACTCCGAGGTAAGTCACCTGACTCAGTTTAAGTTTTGCAAGTGCTAAATTCAGCTCAACTATGGGGCCTAGATAACTATCCTCCTATAAGAAAAGAAAGAACTCTAGATGGAGAACTCTAGAAAGATAAGCTAAGACAAGAACTCTAGACAGGACTCTAGAACAGTTAAGTCCAAGGACTCTAGACTAAGTCAGAACTCTAGTATGAGCCAGAACATAGCAGTTTAAGTATACCGGAACTCTAGCCAAGCTAGGTGTTTTCGGATATTATTTCTTTATTATTTCAAGAGTAGTATGGCTATTTCTTAATCGGCTATACTAATCAATTCAAGCGTTTCCCAAATTTCAGAATGCCGCCCCGCAGAGATCCCCAGGCACCAGTTGAGCAGGATCAGGCTGTTGTAGTCAGCCGATTCCGTACCTATAATCCGCCCCGTTTCAGTGGGGAGAGTGGCCCGTTAGCCGTGGTCGAGTGGATCCAGAAGATGTAGAGGATCTTCCGTATTATGGGGATTTCTGAGGCGCACAAGATGGCGTGCGCCGAATTGCAGATAGAGGGAGCCGCCGGATACTGGTGGGAGGATTATTGGCGTCTACGCACCGAGGATGAGCGTGATGCCATGAGATGGGCTCAGTTTAAGACGATACTGGAGGACAAGTTCTATCCTCGCCATTTCAAGCAGAGGATGGCACGGGAGTTTGCCGCTCTCCAGCAGGGTGAGCGTTCAGTGGACGAGTACGAGCGCGAGTTCGCTCGTAAGAGTGCCTTTGCTTCGCATCTTGTTGATACGGAGGAGAAGAAGGCGGCACAGTTCCTCGATGGTTTGAGGAGCAACATCAGACTCTTGATCACCAGCAATGGCTTCCTTGACTACGCCGAGACTGTTGAGCGTGCTCAGCAGATCGAGGCGTGCATTCTGAGAGACACCCGTGCCCAGCCACCAGCCAGACAGCCAGCCACTATTCCGCCACCCCAGCCAGCTCAGCAGACGAACAAGAGAAAGTGGGACGGTCGCAAGGACAAGAGGAACCGCAGTCAGAGAGGCCTAGCTCAAGGAGGCCAGCCAGCCCGACAGGACCTGCCGGCATGTGCTACCTGCGGACGTCCGCACCGTGGGGAGTGTCTTGCCGGGCAGAATGTATGCTTCCATTGCCGCCGCCCAGGCCACCGTATCAGAGATTGCCCAGACCGCCCTCAGCCACAGCAGGACCAGAGACCACCAGCCCCGAGACAGCCAGCTCACAGACAGCCAACACCCAGACAGCCAGCCCAGAGACCCCCAGGACAGCAGCAGCAGCGTGGAGCACCCACTCATATTTACGCACTTGACCAGGAGCAGGCCGCAGAGCAGCCAGGTACCATGTCTGGCATGTTGTCATTGTTCCATACTCCAATCTTCGTTTTATTCGATACCGGGGCGACACATTCGTTCGTCTCGACTAAGTGCTTATCCGCCTTAGGAGCCCAGGGAGTGAGTACTGTCGACCCTCTCGAGATCAGTCTCGCATCGGGAAGAAAGATAGTTACGAGTTCCCTGGCCAAGAACCTTAGCATCGATATCGGAGGCCGAACTCTAGTTGTAGACGCGTTTGTGATCGATATTAATGACTTCGACCTGATTCTTAGCATGGATTGGTTGGCGAGGTACCGTGCTGACATCCGTTGTCGCGACCGAGAGGTGACGCTACACTTATCTGAGGGAGACCACATCACGTTTTTCGGGACGAAGTCTCGAACTTTGCCGCGCGTTATTTCCATGGCGAAAGCGACGAAGTACATGCAGCGAGAGGATTGTCAAGGATTCCTCGTCAATATTGTTGGTGAATCTTCGGAGAAGCTGTCTCCCAGAGATATACCCATTGTCCGAGAGTTCGTGGACGTTTTTCCCGATCAGCTCCCGAGAGGACCACCTAACCGCCAGGTGGAGTTCACCATCGACTTGGTCCCCGGAGCGGGACCAGTGTCGAAAGTGCCGTATCGCATGGCGCCGAAAGAGCTTTAGGAGTGGAAGGCTCAGATTCAGGAGCTTTTGAGTCTCGATTTTATCCGACCGAGCGTATCACCTTGGGGAGCCCCTGTCCTCTTTGTCAAGAAGAAGGATGGGTCTATGAGGATGTGCATCGTCTACTAGGATTTGAACCGGTTGACGGTGAAGAACAAGTATCCGCTTCCCAGAATTGAGGATTTATTCGATCAGTTGAGGGGAGCCAGCGACTTTTCCAAGATAGATCTCCGCTCTGGTTACCATCAGCTGAAGATCAAAGAGGCCGATGTGGCCAAGACTGCTTTCAGAACCCGATATGGCCATTATGAGTTGGTTGTGATGCCGTTTTGCTTGAGCAATGCGCCAGCGGTATTCATGGATCTCATGAACCGTGTCTTCCATCCATTCCTGGACCAGTTTGTCATCGTCTTCATTGATGACATTTTGGTCTATTCCAGCAGCCCGGAGCAGCACGAAGAGCACCTGAGGACAGTTTTGGAGACTCTTCGGCGTGAGAAGTTGTACGCCAAGTTCTCCAAATGCGAATTTTGGCTTGATCGAGTGGCTTTTCTAGGCCACATTGTCACCTCCAGAGGGATTGAGGTTGACCCGAGCAAGATTGAAGCCGTTAGGAACTTGTCGACGCCGAGAAATGCCACCGAGGTTCGGAGTTTTCTCGATTTGGCAGGCTATTATAGACGCTTCATCGAGGGGTTTTCGAAGATTGCCCTGCCCTTGTCTCGTCTGACGAGGAAATCGGTGAAATTTGAGTGGGATAGTCGTTGCGAGTCGAGCTTCCAGGAGCTCAAAGCGAGGCTTACGACGGCACCCGTGTTGACCATTCCGGACCCCACACAGGGTTTCACTATCTATAGTGATGCCTCGAAGCAGGGTCTAGGCTGTGTTTTGATGCAAGACGGCAGGGTTGTGGCTTATGCTTCCCGTCAGCTAAAGCCGCACGAGGTGAACTACCCGACTCACGATCTTGAGTTGCCAGCAGTGGTTCACGCCCTGAAGATCTGGAGGCACTATTTGTACAGGGGCCACTGCGAGATTTATACAGACCACAAGAGCCTACAGTATATCTTCACCCAGAAGGAGCTCAACATGCGCCAGCGGCGATGGTTGGAGCTGGTGAAAGATTATGACTGTACCATCAACTATCATCCGGGTAAGGCGAACGTAGTTGCTGACGCCCTTAGCCGGAAGGGAAAGGGCGAGCTGACCAGCATGATCACTCAGCAGCGTCAGTTGATTCATGAGTTTGCCCGAATGCAGCTAGAGGTGGTCGAATCACCTCCCAAGTTGCCAGTTGTGGGAGGTATTCGAGCGATGAGAATGTGGCCCACGTTGCGAGACAGGATCCGGCGGGATCAAGCCTTCGACGAGTTCATTCGCTCGATGGGGGCGAAGATTCATGCCGGAGGAGTTGAAGGTTTCTACCGAGGCATAGATGGTGCCTTGGAGTACAAGGGGAGGATCGTTGTGCCAAATGTCGAGGCTCTGAAGAAGGAGATCTTGACTGAGGCGCATAGTGCTCCTTACTTGGCGCACCCCTGTAGCACCAAGATGTATCACGACTTGAAAGGGTCATTCGGGTGGAAGGGGATGAAGAGAGATGTCGCCGAGTTTGTTGAGAAGTGTCTGATCTGCCAGTAAGTGAAGGCTGAGCACAAGGTTCCACTGGGTCTCTTACAGCCTTTAGAGATCCCGCAGTGGAAGTGGGAGAAGCTGACCATGGACTTTGTCACGGGTTTGCCGATGTCGGCCAAGCATCATGACGCAGTATGGGTAGTTGTGGATCGACCGACGAAGTCGGCCCATTTCATGCCCGTCAGAATGGACATGTCCATGGAGCAGCTAGCTGATGTGTATCTCCAGGGAATCGTTCGACTCCACGGCGTTCCAGCCGAGATTATATCAGATCGAGATCCCAGGTTTACCGGCCATTTCTGGGAGAGTCTGAACGAGTCCATGGGGACGAAGTTGAAGTTTAGCTCCGCCCATCATCCACAGACAGATTGTCAGTCGGAACGGACCATCCAGACGCTTGAGGACATGCTCCGAGCTTGTGTCCTAAAGCATGGTGGTTCGTGGGAGCAGTTGATACCCACTGTGGAGTTTGCCTATAACAACAGTTACCACTCGTCGATCAAGATGGCGCCGTTCGAAGCTTTATACGGTCGCAAGTGCCGCTCACCCCTTTATTGGGATGAGGTTGGCGAGAAGCAGGTTCTCGGTCCCAAGTTGATCGAGGACACAGTGCAGAAGGTCGCCGAGATTCGAGAGAGATTGAGAGAGGCTCAGAGCCGACAGAAGGCCTACGCTAACAAGCGTAGAAGGGAGCTTGAGTTCGAGCAGGGAGATAAAGTGTTCCTGAAGGTCACGCCGATGAAGGGCGTTGTCCGTTTCGGGAAGAGGGGGAAGCTGCAGCCCCGATTTATAGGGCCCTTTGAGATTCTCGAACGAGTTGGTGTCACCGCCTATCGTCTGGCATTACCCCCAGAGCTCTCGGGTGTACACAACGTCTTCCATGTGTCGATGTTGAGGAAGTACGTGTATGACCCGAGCCACATAGTGAACTTTGACGGGCTAGAGGTCGGGCAGAACCTGACGTATGATGAGCGGCCGATAGCAGTTCTGGACCGAAAGGTCCGTCGGCTGAGGAACAGAGATATAGAGCTCGTCAAAGTTTGCTGGAGTCGCCACGACGAGTCGGAAGCCACTTGGGAGAGAGAGGCCGAGATCAGAGCTCGTTATCCAGATTTCGAGTTTTGAGATTTTCAGATGTATATATATATGTACTTTCTATTTTTAGTTTTGGATGTATATAGCGATGTAGTAGGAGTTCTGGCCAAGAACCTTAGTTTTGTATTTCCGAGGACGGAAATATTTTAAGGAGGATAGGTTGTAACGCCCCAAAACAGTAATAATATTCAGAACGGTTTCACTGCTCGACTATAAGTGAAATCCGTAATTTTCAGAAATTATCGAGTTATATTATTTATGCTAAATACTCAAACATGATAAATTATTCTTTGAATAATTCTATCTCAAGTATAAGTTAAGATTAATCCATTAATTTGGGTTGGTAAATAATAGCAAGTCAATTCAAGAATTTATCGACTCCGAACCCTAGTTTGGTTCCGAGTAAACTTTCGGGTAAATCCCGAGCATAGCCAAGTATTGGTATTTTTATACTTAGAATATTTTTCTAAGTGTATAATAACATCAAAGTATAAGTATTGATCATTTTAACCGAGCCCTAGTCCTTACCCGAGCCGCTCGTGCCGAGTCCCGCACCCGCGCCTCGAGCCGCGCCCGGGAAAATGCCACCGAGCCCAAGGCTTGTCCTAAGCCTTAGTATCATGTTGCAAAATTTTTCAAAGTGTTTGGTTTCAAGAGAAGTCCCATGATCGGCCCAAGGGAGCCTCCACGCGCGAGCAGCCCACTTCCCGCGCCCAGCCAGCAGCCCCTCGCGCCCAGGGCCCAGTGCCGCGCCCAGCAGGCCCAGCGACAGCCCTGCCAGCCCAACTTCATAAGCCCAAAACACCATTTTTTCGGCCCACTTTCCTCATGGCCCAACTCAGGCGTGTAATTAGGACTTAATGTGGGACAAATTAAGCTTGAGTTACCCTAAGCAATGTTTAAGGAGAATCAATTAGTGCCTAAGCCAATGGAGCATGTGCCACCATTATTTTAATCAAGGAAGTTTGTCCTTGTCCCCCACCATTTTGGATGTCCGACCAGACCTGTTTTTCCTCAGTATAATACTCTTTAAATACCACCAAATGCTCACTGTTGTGCGTGGGGCAACATGTCATGAGGACTATATGAAAGTCGGTGAAGTCCAGCATCTTACGTATCGTGATGCTTGCTACGAGCGCGGTTTGTTGGAGGACGATAGGGAGTATATAGACGGCATTACAGAAGCAAGTCAATGGGCTTCTGCAGACTCCCTTAGACGCATGTTTGCATCTTTGTTGGTGTCCGGTTCATTTGGAAGGCCGGATGATGTCTGGACAAAGTGTTGGCAGTGCATGTCAGATGACATTCTGTACAGACATCGCCGACTACACAATAATGATGGTAATCAATTACTTTTTATAAAATGTTTAATCATAATTTCATATTTATCTTTATATAGATGTTCTAATAGTGTTAGTATTATTTTTATTCTTACTCATAAATAATTGGTTTGTAGGTTTGGTGCTCACTGAAGAACAAATCAAGAACCTGGCCCTTGCTGAGATTGAGCATTTATTGAGACGACGTGGGTCAAGTCTTCGTGAATATGAAACTATGCCATTTCCGGATAGAGAGAACATCAATTCAAGTTCTAATCGTCTAATTTTGGATGAATTGAATTATGATCGAAAGGCCCTTGCTGTTGAACACGATATGCTCCTTAATAAAATGACAGCCGAACAGAGGAGTGTGTACTCAACAATTATGTCCGCTGTTGAATCCGGCGAAGGAGGGGTCTTTTTTGTATATGGTTATGGTGGAACTGGGAAGACGTACCTGTGGAGGACTTTATCTGCTGCTTTGAGATCCAAAGGTGACATAGTCTTATGTGTGGCATCCAGCGGAATAGCATCGCTTTTGTTGCCAGGTGGACGAACAGCGCATTCTCGATTTGCTATACCATTGAATCCCCACCAGGAATCTACTTGCAACATCGATCAGTCAAGCCCTCTGGCGGAATTGATAATTCGTGCTTCTCTGATAATATGGGATGAAGCACCAATGATGCACAAGCATTGTTTTGAAGCTGTACAGACATCGCTGCAGAGTATTATGGGAGCAATTGATCCTTTGAACTTGAACAAACCGTTTGGTGGGAAGGCGGTTGTTTTTGGTGGAGATTTTCGACAAATCCTGCCTGTCATTCCAAAGGGTAGCCGTCAGGACATAGTCAATGCTGCCATTAATGCTTCTGACATATGGAGGAGTTGTACTGTGCTTAGGCTTACAAAAAACATGCGCCTTCAGGGACTTGCTGATTCGGATGAACGTGATGAGCTTGCACGGTTTGCAGATTGGATAGCCAACATCGGAGATAGAACTATCGGAGGGTGGAATGATGGATGTGCACCTATAGACATACCCGAGGACATTTTGCTTCAGCCATCTGATGATCCTATTGCTCAAATCGTTGAAAGCACATATCCAATGTACAAAGAGGCACCCGACGATCCAAGTTATTTGAAGGATAGGGCTATATTAGCGCCGACGTTGGATGTGGTCGAGTCTATCAATCAGTACATGACATCATTGAATTCGTGCGATGGTCGTATGTACTTGAGCTCTGACAGTACGTGCAAATCGGATTCTAATAATGATTTTTTGTCTGATCTTCATACGCCTGAGTTTTTGAATAGTATCAAGTGTTCCGGAATACCGAACCATGAGTTGTATTTGAAGATTGGAACTCCAGTCATGTTGTTGCGGGACATGGATCATTCTATGGGTTTGTGTAATGGGACACGATTGGTAGTCACAAAGCTATCGACTCACGTTCTTGAGTGTAAGATACTCACAGGGGATCATGCTGGTGATAAGGTGTTGATTCCAAGAATGGCCATAACTCCTTCTGATGTTCGAATTCCTTTCAAGTTCCAGCGGCGACAGTTTCCCGTTATGGTTTCTTACGCCATGACTATAAACAAGAGTCAGGGACAATCCTTATCCCATGTTGGCTTATTTCTTAAGAAACCAGTGTTCAGTCATGGCCAGTTATATGTTGTTGTTTCCCGTGTCACTACCCGAAAAGGTTTGAAAATCTTAATTTGCGGCGAAGATGACGTGCCAACGAATCAAACCAATAATGTTGTATATAGGGAAGTGTTCAATAATATATGATCTTTTCAATTTTATGATATGTTTATATGTCTATTATTATGATCATGATCATTGCCTGCTTAACACAATTTACATACAAAATTGTTTTTTAAAAACATTCTAGATAATAATATCCCCGTGCATCGCACGGGTGATTACTAGTTTTTAAAAGAATACATATCAATTTCTATTACTTTATAATATAATTTATAGTTTTATTTGATATAATTTAATTTAGTTTGATAAATAAATTTAAATTTTATTCATAAGGATATATATTACTGTTTTGTATTATATATATATATAAATAAATAGTAAAATACAAACGGACTTCATAATATCAATTCAAATGCAACACACTAATTAAGATTTTTTTTCTTGACAATAGTAACCCTATTTAATGGATGTTATGGGAAAGGATGGAGATGTGATATGAAGAGACATTGTGTATTAGATGGAGAGTTAAAAATGAAAAAATATGAACAAAATATCTAAAACGACATTTATTTTATCAATGATCAATTAAGCAGNAATCGACACAGACACACACACAGACAATACGGTCTGCCACCACCAGCCCACCGCCGCCCGTCCGTCTCCGCCATGCCAGTCCGCCGCCGCACTTCTCCTCCGCCCACTCTATCCAGCTCAATCGCTTTCTCTCTCATCACACAAACAGAAATCGAAGCACACACACACACACATTCACGACCCCCACCACCAATCGCCACCGTCCGTCCGCCACCGCCGCCCCTCCACCCTTCTCTCCGGCTCACTAGCTCTCTCTCTCTCCTCGGACAAACAGAAAATCAGCACACTAACAGTCACTGCTCCATAAACAGCCCACCACCGTCAGTCAGCCACCGCCCGCCGGCCGCCCCCCGCCCGCTCTCTCCATCTCTCTTACTATCTCACACACGCACACACTCAGAAGATCGACACACACCCACAGTAATGGCTCGACACAAAACTCCAATCCGCCAATCCACCACTGTTCATCCGCCACCGCCGCCATCCCTCCGACCGCTCTTTCCAGACATCACTGGTCGCCCGCTCCTGAAGTCGCCCGCCTGTCAACCTCCGTCGACCTCTGTCGCCTGGGATCCAGTCCTGTCACCGGAAATCGGATTGGAGGAGATGAGGTACTGCAGCTCGAACCTCGCCATCTCCGTGAGGGAGGAAACGATTCCCGAAACTGAAATTGTGTGTGATTTGGGCATCTTTTTGAGAATTAGGTCATGTACATGGATCTATTTGCAATTTTATCAATTTCAATTATATTTCAATTTAACCCATGGGTCAAATTTGTAATTATTTAAAATTAATAAAAATTGTTTCTTATATATTTTGTTGTGCATTTATTAAATAATAAATAAAATTATAAAATAAAGATAATGTAAAAATATTAAAATAATATACAAATGTGTTATAATAATAAATAAATTATATAATAAAAATAATAAATAAAAGATATCTTAATTATTTAAGTAATTTCAATGTACAATTATAGCTATTAAGTGATTTTCGAAGGTATATTATTTATATGGGATGGTATAAATTAGTGCAATTTGTATAGTGGAATGTTGCACTATATAAAACATCTCGTTGCAGTTTACAAGGCGTCACGTTGCACTTTATCAACATAAACTAACGTCAACAACTTCCGTCAAAAATATTACGCGGTATAATTCTAAAAAACGATAAATAATAAATAAATTATTAAATAAAAATAATGAAAGATATTTAAATAGCATAAATTTTTTTTATAGTAATGAGAAAATTATATAATAAAAAATAGCAAATAAAAAGACATTTTAATGATTTAAGTTAATTCAATGTACAATTATATCTACTAAATAGTTTTTGAATACATATAATTTATTAATTAATGCACGTTATATAGCAGGATATTGCACTTTATAAAACAACACGTTGCACTATATAAGACGTCACGTTGCACTTTATCAACATAACTCCCGCCAAAAATATTACGCGGTATAAATCTAAAAAACATATATACATAATTGCACTTTATACATCCATATGTTGCACTGTATACGGAAATACATTGCACTTTATAACACGACATGTTACAACTTATAAACAACACACTACGCGTATTATCCACCATGAGGTCTTTCCCCTTAAGCCGACAAGTGAAGTACTCGTTCCCATCGGCGAGAACGAATGTGCTGAAGAACTCAAGCATGAGGGTTCGATGCGACCTCTCCTCTATTTTGGCGTAGTCGGTGAGGTTCAAAACCTTGAGGTACTTCATCACGTCCTCCAGAATACCCAAATCGTTCAAGAGGTCCCAGTCCACCGCCTTCGGTCTCACAACCTCCTTTTGCGAGAGACGGGCATAAATCTCGCCCTCCTTCCGAGAATAAATCGGGAACGGATCGCCGTATTGGTCCGAAAGATCATCTCGGTCACCGTCCAGAGGGGCATCGCGAGAGGAAGACTCGCCCGCTTTGCGCTTCTTAGCCGGTTCTTGAGTGGTTTTCTTCTTGGTGGGACGATCCGGAGTCGTGCCCTTTCGAACCATCTTTCGGTCAATATATCGAACACGTGGCGTGCGGAACTTTGAACTAAAAACTTGTGAACAATTCGAAACGGCTCGATCCCGGAGTTGGCCTCCTCATGCCTCAACAATAACCAAACTCAGTGTATAGTAAGCTATCGGTACCTTTTCGCGCTAATTCGGACCCGAATCGAACAATCCACGAGCAAGGTAGGAATGACAAATGTGGACGGAATATGAACCGCCGGTGCTCGTGGTCGTGGGCCACCGGATGACTGAGGAGGGGATGGTCGGAGAGACTCGCCGGAGAGACAGTGATGCGCGCGGGCCAGTGAGGAGAACTAGGGTTCCCGAACTCAAATGTGAATGAGCCCGTGAAATCCTGTGCAAAAATCGCGAATGAAAAGCTTGTGATTGGGATGACCACTTTCCGAAATAATCCAATTATTGATAAGAAATTGAAGTGGGAGAGTGGATTTCGCCGTGAGGAAGAATGGATCTCAAGAATTGGAAGTTAGAAAGAATGCCCAAAAATCTGTCAAAGGGTCCTTTTAATCGCCTTCGTCGCGGCCACGACTCACCCCGCGGCCGCGAGATTCTATATGCAGAAACTGTAACCGGCGAACAAACCATCGCCGCGGCCGCGGCGACAAACAGGCTCGCGGCCGCGACTCGACTCCGCGGTCGTGAGAATACTCCGTGGCCACGAGATTTTGGATGCTGGACCTCGAGCTCCTGGACCGAGAAAAACTTCGCCGCGGCCTCGGTGAAGAATGGTTCCGCGGCCGCGACCATCCTCCGCGGTCGCGGAAAAGCTTCAAGGCCGTGAACTTTTGCCTGCAGAAATTGGTATCTGGGTCCGAGATATCAGTTGCTGCGGCCGCGGTGAAGGAAACCCCGCGGCCCGTGGCGATAATTTTTTTTTTTTCTCTAATAGATATAGAAATAAAAATATATGTATATATACAAAAAGTACAGAAATACGCTCGGTTTATCGTCGGGAGCTCGGCTCTAGTCTGGATCAAGGATACAGTGGCTCGTCAAGACTGATAGTCTCGACAGGATTCTTTTCGAACTTTCCTTCGAAATAAGGCTTAATCCTTTGTCCATTGACCACAAACAAGTCACCATTTGCTGGGTTTTGGAGTCGCACAGCTCCAAATGATAGCACTTCCTCAATAATATAAGTTCCACTCCAACGAGACTTCAGTTTTCCGGGAAAGAGACGGAGTCGGGAATTAAAGAGAAGAACTTTCATACCGGGTACGAGATTTTTCCGGACAAGAGTAACATCATGAAGCCTCTTTGTCTTTTTCTTGTAAATTTTGGAGTTCTCGTAGGCCTCATTCCTCCACTCTTCTAACTCCGAGAGTTGCAGTAGTCGCTCTTTTCCAGCCACATCAAGGTCGAAGTTCATCTTTTTAATTGCCCAGAACGCCTTGTGCTCGATCTCCACCGGAAGGTGGCACGCCTTTCCATAGACTAAGCGGAAGGGGCTCATCCCCAAAACTCCCTTATATGCTGTGCGTTGGGCCCACAGTGCATCATCGAGCCTACCCGACCAATCCTTCCTGGACGAGTTCACCGTCTTCTCAAGAATGGTCTTGATTTGTTTGTTGCTCGTTTCTGCTTGTCCCGACGTCTGTGGATGATATGGGGTAGCCACTTTTTGTGAAATCCCGTATTTCTTCATTAGTTTCTCAAAAATCCGGTTGCGAAAGTGTTTGCCTCCATCACTCACTATAGCTCGTGGAAATCCAAATCTACTCAAGATATTACCTTGCAAAAACTTGATAACCACATTAGCATCACACGTCCTTGTGGGGATAGCTTCAACCCAGGTAATCTACAGCAAGTAGAATGTATTCAAAACCAAAAGATTTGGGAAATGGTCCCATAAAGTCAATGCCCCATACATCAAATATTTCTACTTGCAAATTATTCACAAGGGGCATCTCATTCCTTGGGCCTATATTCCCAATCCTTTGACAGCGGTCACAAGATTTGCAAAAATTATGAGCATCTTTAAAAAGAGAAGGCCAAAATAAACCTGATTGGAGAACCTTAAATGCGGTCTTTCGACCTCCAAGGTGTCCTCCACAATGAAGCTCGTGGCAAAAGACAAGGACATCCATTTGCTCTTCTTCGGGCACACACCTCCGAAGTATCTCATCCTTTCCCACCTTGAAAAGAAGTGGGTCGTCCCAAAAGTAACTCCTGCACATCAACACAAAACGCTTCCTCTCTTGGGAGGAGAGGTTAGACAACAGGACTCCATCAGATAATTTACAATGTCTGCATACCAGGGGACACTAACTACTTCACTCACATGCTCATATGGGAAGCTATCATTTATGTCAACATGTTCATGCAAAGTAGGTGAATGCTCAGTAGGGACAATGCGAGAAAGATGATCAGCAACCACATTCACAACCTTTCCTATCACGAATTTCTACATCAAACTCTTGCAACAATAGAATCCACCAAATGAGTCTAGGTTTTGATTGAGTCTTACTCAAGAGGTACCTAAGAGCCGCATGGTCAGAATGAACAATCACTTTAGATCCTAGAATGTAAGATCTAAACTTTTCTAAAGAAAAAATAACAGCCAAAAGCTCTTTCTCAGTGGTGGTATAGTTTAATTGGGCGCCATTAAGAGTCAAACTAGCATAATAAATTACACGAAGTAACTTATCAACTCGTTGACCCAACACAGCCCCAACAGCAAGGTTCGAAGCATCACACATAATCTCAAAAGGCAACGACCAATCAGGGGCAATCACAATAGGTGCCGTCACAAGATTATTTTTCAATTTACCAAAAGCATCTACACATGCATCATCACACACGAAAGGCACATCATTAGCAAGCAAGTGACACAAAGGCTGGCTTATTTTCGAAAAATCTTTAATAAATAGCCTATAGAAGCCAGCATGACCCAAAAAACTTCTAACCCCTTTCACATTCACAGGTGGAGGGAGTTTTTTAATCACATCGATTTTTGCTTTATCAACCTCAATTCCACGACTCGATACCACATGACCTAACACAACCCCACCATTCACCATAAAATGACTCTTCTCTCAACTCAAGGCCAAGTTAGACTCAATACACCTCTCAAGCACACAAGATAAATTATGGAGACAATCAGAAAATGAAGTACCGAAAATAGAGAAGTCATCCATAAATACCTGGAGGCAGTCCTCGAGCATATCTGAGAAGATGGAGAACGTGCACCTTTGGAAGGTTCCGGGTGCATTGCATAGGCCGAATGGCATCCTTCGGAAGGCAAATGTGCCGAATGGGCAAGTGAAGGTAGTCTTCGGTTGGTCCTCGGGTGCTATGGCTACTTGGTAGTAGCGGGAGAGTCCATCCAGGAAGCAATAAAACTGATGGTCTGAGAGACGGTCGAGAATCTGATCAATGAACGGCAACGGGAAATGGTCTTTCTTGGTCACAGCATTAAGGCGTCGGTAGTCTATGCACATTCTCTACCCGGTAGTGATTTGGGTGGGGACCATCTCCTTCTTCTCATTTTCTACCACTGTGATACCCCCTTTCTTCGGCACCACATGGATCGGGCTGACCCACTCGCTGTCTGCCACTGGATAAATGAGCCCTTCTGAGTAGAGCTTCAGCACCTCCTTCTTTACCACCTCCATCATGTTCGGGTTGAGCCGCCGCTGGCTGTCCCGAAATGGTTGGGCACCTTCTTCCAGAATGATCCGGTGCATGCATGTGGAAGGGCTGATGCCTTTAATGTCTCCTAAGCTCCAGCCAATCGCCTTTTGATTCTTCTTGAGCACGTCAATCAACTCCTTCTCCTCGTCATTATTAAGCTCGACAAAAATGATAACCGGCTTTTGCTTCTCGTCATCAAGGAAGACATATTTGAGGTGTCGGGGTAGTTCCTTGAGCTCTAGAGTGGGTGGAGTCGGTGTGTGGGACTCGTTAGCTGTAAAAAGCTCAATGGTTGGCCCTTCTTCATCGTCTAGATTGGGCATTGTCCTCTCTTCATAGTCACGTATAGTCGTCTCCTCCACAAACGGGTAGGTTATATCAACGAAGGCGCACTCCTCCACAAAGTTCACTGAGTATGCAGATGTGGCTTCTCGGACTGAAATGGAAACGGACTCGCCCAAGACGGTCATGTTCAGGGTCCCATTCTTCACATCGATGAGGGTGTTTGTGGTAGCCATGAATGGTCTGCCGAGAAGGATAGTGTGATCCTTCCCATTCTCCTGTACATCCCCCACGTCTAGGACGACGAAATCCACTGGAACAATGAGTTTCCCAACACGAACTAGGACATCTTCCACTACCCCTTTGGGGTATCTGATAGAACGGTCTGCGAGCTGAAGGCACATGCGGGTTGGCCTCAAGTCTCCTAGGCCAAGCCGCTGAAAGATAGAGAACGGCATGATATTGATCCCAGCTCCAAGGTCCAGCATCCCGGAAGCTTCTTTTCCATTTCCGAGGGCTATTTGAATCACGAAGCCCCCGGGATCTCGTTCTTTCTTCGGAAGGTCATGCTGCATAGCACTTGCAGCTTCGTAAACTACTACCTTCTCCCCGTCTCCAAATTTCCGCTTCTTCGTCACTAAGTCTTTGAAGAATTTCACGTACGAGGGCATGTTCTTGATCACATCTAGCAGTGGCAAGTTGACGTTGACCTTTGAGAGCATGTTGTATAGGTCCCGAAATTGCTGCTCCTGCTTCTCGTCCCGGAGTCGGCTTGGGAAGGGTATGCTTGGTTTGAAAGGGTTTGGTGACTTGTGTAACATTGGGCCATCTGTCTGCTTCCTTGGCTCATCTTCTGTATTCTTCTTCGAGCTCTCCTCTACTCCTTTGGGCTGGTCAGTTGGTGTAAGGTCATCAGGTTCGGGCATTTTCACGTGGTTGTCTACCTCCTTCCCGCTTCTCAAAACCGTGATTGCCTTAGCTTCCTTGGGCTGGCTAGGTAGCTTCCCCTTGTCTGAGTCTGCCTCCATGTTCCCAACTCTTGTAGCCAGCTGGCCCAACTGTGTTTCCAAGCGTTTGATAGAAGCATCGGTGTTCACGCCCCTTTGCTCACTGTTTGCCATAAACTGGAGAATCTTGTCCAGTTTGTCGTCTTGGTTAGCTGAACTGGGTCTGGCCCCTTGTGCTTGCATTCCTCCCATTGGGCTCCTCTGCTGTTGCTGATGCTGCTGTTGAGGATAGTTTCGCCTCATCTGCTGTTGGGGAATGAAGGTGGGTCGGGGCTGTTGCTGCATGAAGTTCTGTCGAGGAGGCTGCTGGATGTTGTTGTTGTTAGACCACGAGAGATTTGGGTGATTTCTCCACCCCGGGTTATACGTGTTTGAGTATGGGTCATTGGCCGGTCGGTTCTGGTAGCCTTGAAGAGCATTGACATCTTCATACTGTTCCCCAAAATCTTGATCGAAAGCTGATGGGCACACCTCCGACCTGTGCCCTTGTACTCCACATGCTCCACATGCTTCTACGGCCATGGTCTGCATTGGTTGGCCTCCCCTTGCATTCAGTAGCCGCATCTGCTCCGTGAGCTCGGCTAGCTGTTGTGCCATCATGTCTCGTCCTGGAGATACTTCATTGACAAAAGACCTCTTCCCTTGACTGCTCTTTTGAGACGAGTTAGAACTCATCGCCTCAAAAATATCTATCATCTCTTCCGCCGTCTTCGCCCCAATATCTCCACCGGCTGCATTATCCACCATGTATTGAAGATTCTGATGGAGGGAGTCATAGAAACTGTTCACCAGTAAAGCCGGAGGGAAATTGTGATGTGGGCACTGCCTCTGGAGGTCTTTGAAACGCTCCCATGCTTCATGAAGTGGCTCGTTCGGTTGTTGGGCAAAAGAGACGATTTGAGACCGGAACTCTTGCGTCTTCTGGTGAGAGTAGTATTTTCCAATGAACTTGGTGTACACTTGCTCCCAAGTAATGAGGAAGTCGGGAGCAAGTGCCATAAACCAAGCTTTGGCCCGGTCTTTGAGTGTCTCTGGGAAACATCTCATCTTCAACTGGTCCTCGTTTAAGCCATGGAGAGGAAAGGTCTGGAGGACGTTATAGAACTCCCGAATAAAATGGAGTGGGTCCTCGTTGGGTAGACCATGGAAAGATGGCAGCTGATTGTAGTGGATGGTTTTTAGCTCATAGTTTCGAGCTGCTTGTCCCAGCCGGATACACGAAGTTACTGGCCCGATTATCGGTTGAGCCAACTCACAAAGAAGATGACGAGGTAGGTTGTTCACTTCCTCGTCAGCCATGTCTCTTTGGTTATCTGAGTCTCGGTTGGCTGAGTCTGAAGATTCAGGAGCAAGGTTAGCCAACAGTTCTTGGAGGTCCCTCTGGATGGATTCGTTATTCGGAATGATAATAAGACCACTTCTGGTACGCATAAACAAAAACAACAAAAACGTCACGGGCACCAGATAGATAGGAAAGAGACAAAGAAAAACAAAACAAGAAAAACACTAGAACTAATCAAGATAAACGAAACAAAGAGAAACACACAAAACAAGAAATCACAAAAATAAGAGAAACACTGAAAACAAAATGAATAGGCGCACAAAATAAGTCCTAAACCTTCCCCGGCAACGGCACCATTTTGTTGTAATAATTTTTACCGGAGTAGAATCGAAAGATTCGAACACCGGGTCGTATCTCAAGGAAGGTCAGCCGGATTACTTTGTACGAATATTCAATCACAAAAAAAAAAAAAGAAATTAAATCCTAAACACTCTAATCAGATTGATTTGGTTCAATTTTTCTACTACGTATTATAAAGATAATCCTAACTATTCAAATCTCACAACTCCGAGCACAAATTCAAGTAGTAATAAAGAGGCTAGGGTATCGGGGATAATCGCTTCCGGTTCTCAAAACATTTAATGGGCAATCAATTACTCGGCCGAAGGACTCGAAAAACTAACCATTTAGAGATTCATTCTCAATATCTCACGAAACAAGAGAATAAATATAAACGAGCAATTATCGAACCAATCAGCAGATAGACAATACGTCACCGAACAAGCCTATTCTAAATGAGCCTAGATCGATCGATTTCTCCCCTTTCGGTTTTGAAATCAATTAATTAGATTGAGATGGTGATCAAGCATCTAAACCCAAGGTTAAGCACAACTCGAAAAGATTGAGTAATTATCAAACATGTAAACGAGATCGAACCGGAACGACAATCCCCTAACCCTAGCTAGGAAATTTAGCTACTCATAGTGATTCCAACACAAACATTCATATCAAACAAAGCCATAACATCCATCAATGAAATGAAAAAGCAAGCTTACGATAAATACGAATCCAATGTTGAAAGAAACACGAGCAATCCAAATCCAAAAGCTTAATCTTGGTGTTTTCACAATCCAAGATCAAATCCTAATCAAACTAAGAGAAAAATCTGTTCTGGAGTGAAAAATAATGCCAAAGGTTCAAAACCTAGGTGAAAAGACAATGAAAAATTGAACAAAATCGCAAAATAAAAAACTGCCCGTCGCGACCCCCGCGGCCGCGGCGAAGAAAATCTCGCGGCCGCGACTATCTCCGAGGCCGCGAGCTCGACGGGCCAGAAAATCGAATTTTTTGGACATCTCGCGGCCGCGACTTCTCCTCTTCCGCGGCCGCGGCGAACGTTTTCTGCACGGCAAATTTTTGGGTTCGTGTTCTCGCATCCGGATTCAGAATTTAATCCCGTCTTCTTCAATACGACCCCAACTCATCCATCTAGACGATAAACCTCGCATGGCCATGCACCGAGCCACCAAATCTGCACATCACCACCGACAAGAAACACGGAAAATCGGGAAAAACGAACAAAAAGACCAACAAACGACTAAAACAAAGGAAATGCACGAAACGACTCAAAACGGACCAAAAACCAAAGAAAAATACCTAAGGAGGGGAAAAACAAGCATAAAATAAGGAAGAAAAACATGACAAAAGTGGAACGAACAGTCAGTCTTTTTTTGACAACCTCAATAATATAAGCAAATGTCTCTTTCTTGGATTTCTCAATCCCTAGAGGAAGTCCAAGGTACCTAGTAAAATTGTGAGCCTCAATACCCTCCAGTAAATTACAGAGTGTTGTCTTCAGTTAGAGGGGAGTGTTTCTGCTGAAAAGGGCAGTTGACTTAGACAAATTTACCTTCTTCCCTGAAAATCCCTAGTAGGTTTTTAAAATATTCACCAGAACCGTGACTTGATGTACCTTAGCTTTGCAGAAAATTAGGGTGTCATCTGCAAATAGCAGATGGGTGAGAGTTGGCCTACCTCTGGCAATTCTTAGCCATTTGAAATCCCCTCTGCCAGCAGCTCCCCTTATAAGTGATGAAAAGACTTCAGAGACAATAAAAAATAGATAGGGGAAAATGGGATCCCCTGTCTTAATCCTCTTGAAGGAGACAAGTATCCCACTGGCTTACCATTAACCAAAAAAGAGAAAGTAGGTGAGGAGATGCAAGCATACACCCACTTGACAAAAACAACATCAAATCCCAATCTCAACATGGTTTTACACACACTTCCCCATTGAATGGGAGAGGTTTTACACACACTTCTCCATTCAACTCTGTCATTGGCTTTAAGCATGTCCAACTTAAGAGCCATAAAACAATTTTTCCCATATCTATGCCTATTTAAGAAGTGAAAACTTTCTTGGGCTACCATCACATTGTCAAGCAGCTGGATTTGAGTAAAAGAAGTAACTGCTTAAATGTAATATTTTTAGAAAACCTGTATCCAAGAATACTCTTATATAATCCTATCATAAATACTTACGAGACCTATTATTTTAACTAGTATTTGATCTTGTGCATTTGCACAACTATGAATAAAGTATAATAAATTATTTGTATGCATATAAGATTAAAATTATAAGTTAGATATTGATATTATATTTTAAATATAGAGTATTATAAGTTATATTTATGAATATAATATTAAAATTATAAATTAGATAAATATATTATGTTTCAAAATTCGATCAATGGTTGAAATAAATAGTACATAACGATTTGATTGCATATGAATCACTATATTGATAATTTGGTTGCAAAAAATATAATAAATTTTTTTTGTAATTTTGGGGGTCATGACCAATTAATGAGCTAAATATATTAAATTTATTATAACAATTGATTATATGATTTTAATAAATTTTACTTTGACATTAAAACAAATTAATTTATTTAAAAACAATCGCTGAATCAGATAAAAAAATATAATAGTGATTTTAAAATAAATAACTTGAATAAATGTTTTTACAATATAATTTTTTATGTTTATGTTACTTTCGTATATCATTTAGGGTAAAATATAATTATTAATTTTAATAATAACTATTATATGATAAAATAAAAAAAATATATATTAAATTATAACGGTTATTATAATATGAACATACCATGTAGGTAGAATTTATTAGATTTTATTTAATAATTAGCTGGCTATATATAGATTGTGAATTTGAGATACGGGTCACGACACGACCTTTCGATTCGTTAAACCCAAGGTTTTGAAAACCGGACCGGAACAGCCGGTTGAACCGATTGGACCAGGAACCGGCCTTCATTCCGGTCCGGTTTGCCATATCAAACCGCCTAACATTTGAACCGGTCGAAAACCGTTCGAACCGGTTTAAAACCAGTGAACCAGAACCGGTTCAAATGGTTAACGGGTTCAAGCTTTGAATTTGAAACGTGTTGATTGGGAAGTGGTTCAAATAGCACACCTTTTTTACTTGTATTTTCAATGTGGGATATGTTCTCGTGCTAAAATTATTGGACCAATATTGAGCCTTACAAGCAACTAGTATTCGACCTTGTGCATTTGCACAGATGTAATTAAAATTAAATATTATAAGTTGTATTTATGTATATAATATAAAAATTATAAGTTATATAATTGTATTATATTTCAAACATGTAGTAATATAAGTTATATTTATGTATATAATATTAAAATTATAAATTATATAATAGTATTATATTTTAAAATTTGATCATTGGTTAAAATAAATAGTACACACGATTTGATTGTATACGAATCACTATATTGATTGCATAAAATGCAATAAATATATACTTTTTATAATTTTGAGTGATCATGACCAGTTAATTAGCTGAAAAATATTACATTTATTATAACAATTGCTAATGTGATTTTAAGAAATTTTACTATGACATAGAAAAAATTAATTTATTAATAAACAACATTTTCATCATATAAAAAAATATTGATTTTAGTGTAAAATATAATTTTATGTAACTTTCATATATTATTTGGTATAAAATATAATTACTAATTTTAATATTAACTATTATATTATTCAATAAAAAATATAATTATTAATCAATTAACATAAAATATTATGGTTTTTGTCTTAATTAACCCAAAAAATGTAATGAAATATTTTCTTATTAATGAGATTAGGTGTATTAATGCCACATAAATAAAATTTATTAGGTTTTATTAATGATTTGCCACATAAGTAAAATTTATTAGGTAAAATTTATTGTTTAGCTAGCAATTATATATATATATATAGATATTGTACTCATTAAGAAAAATGTACTATTTTTTAAGTTGGACTATATATTTGGCTATATCTATTCCCAATTGATTAAAAAAGAAATAAGCAAATTATTGTTGTTTTTGTCATGTACAGTATTTTTATTTTTTATTTTTTAAACAATAATAAAAAATTTAGATTAAAATATTAAATATAAAAATAAAATAAAAAAATAACGATTGTATCTATTTTTGAGTTATTATTTAGGGAAATGTAATAAATTATAAAATTAATAATAAAAATATATATTATTATATATTATACATATAAAATAAATAAAAAATTATATATTAATTAAGCTGATTCGTACCTCACCGGTCTGATGCCCGTTAAACCTCACTTCCGATTCCAGAATTGTGTAGGGTGTAGCTGCCTTTCTCACTGTTCATCAATGGTCAATCAATTCTGAGAACATTTGAGCTTCGAAATCATCCTCCAGTCACCGTTTCTGAGTTGTTGTGGCAGAAACCGAAGAAGAGAAATCACAAGCCCTACTTATCTCGTGTACTGCGAATTGAAAGCAGAAAATGTCGGTTCAGGAGTATCTGGACAAGCATATGCTCTCTCGGAAAATAGAAGACGCCGTTAATGCTGCTGTTAGGGCAAAAACACAGGATCCTGTGCTCTTCATCTCGAATCACATGAAGAAGTCCGTTCCATCCGTCATCACAAACGTCAAAGCCAGGCAAATTCTGGATAGCAGAGGGATTCCCACTGTTGAAGTCGATTTGTACACCAATAAGGGAGTTTTTCGAGCTTCAGTACCCAGCGGAACATCAACTGGAATGTAAGCACTTTATATATATATATTTGCATTGTCCTCTTGTTTAGTATGGGGTTTGCTTGTTAGATTTGGGTTATTTGTTCTGTCGGTTGTGTACTTATTTGTGGAACCAGTTGCCAAAGGGGTATTAGACCGTGCAGTGATGATTAGTCAAGTTTCGTTGCGATAAGTTAATAGATTAAGATCGACAATTCTACTGAATCATGGGCAGATATGGACAGATCTGGTTAGAAGTTATCAAATAATTGAAATAGATGTAGCTACCTGAGGCCAACCGTTTTAGAATCAAAACAAGCTCCTATAGATGATTACTTTATAAGTTAAAGATTCAACAACAATTTTAGCTCAACTTGTCTATAACATGAGTAGTTAATATTGTGATAAGTGGAGTAGACATATTGTTCCTTTGGTGTATATAAGCATTTGAAATTGTATGCGCTCCCTGCAGCCATTATTTTTACTAAAATTATTAAATTTGAGCAAAGAGGTTTTAACGATCATTTAGATGATGGTGCAGAATAATGAATATGTGAGCAGTTATATCAAATGGCGGCGTAAGTATCGCGTGCCAATTTCTGCCAAACTGCCTTGCTAAATTTGTGAAGGATGGCGGTTGTGGCAGGCCTGGCGGCGCCACAGGCCGCCATGGAGGCCGTGGCCTCTATGGTGTGATTTTGGCTTGCCGCCATCTTCTGCCATCCGCCAGTGATAACATTGTACGTGAGTCATGGTGAACAATGAAATCTGTTCGGAAGTATTATGTTGCTCTTTGCTGTTTCTTACCTCATTTGCTCATGCTCATGAATTGTTGTTCTTCCAGTTTTTGTTCCTCAAACTGCAAGTAGTAACTGGTTCTTGATTTGATGCTTGCTTCTCTAGTTTTAGTTATAATTCGACTGTTGTTTTTGTAATCTTGTTCAAGTATCAGATGCAAGATGAAACTTTTATTTATTTATTTATTTATTTTTTGTGTCAGAGCTCTTCATGTTGGGGTATGCAAAGGTGCATGGTTTCACTTTGTGAATTGATTCCTGTAGTATCCTTTGCATCTTGTATTGAAGAATTGTTTGGAACTGCAGTTGTGGATTTGTATTCAAGGACTCCATAAAGTGACTTAGATCTGACATTGTTTAAATCATGAACATACTTGGACTCTTGGCATATTGGTTCGTCAGATCATCATGGTTTAGACGGGCTTGTTTATTTCCAGTCATGGTTTAGACGGGCTTGTTTATCTCCAGTTTTGTTATATGGAGTGAGGATGCATAAATCATCACATAGCCATGTATGAATTGATTGTGCGCTTTTTGATATGCAGGTACGAGGCCATTGAATTGAGAGATGGAGACAAGGGAACATATCTTGGTAATGGTGTCAGTAGAGCTGTTAAGAATGTTAATGAAAAAATTTCTGAAGCTTTAATTGGTATGGATCCAACTCTTCAAGTTCAAATTGATCAAGCCATGATAGACTTGGACAAGACAGAGAAGAAGGTAACTTAAAGTTTATCTTATTTCTTTATTTTCTTCTGCATATCTGCATGCTACCAGAAGGCTGTGTGGTTGCATTTTCAAAAAGAATTGTCTTTCTGCTTTAGTTATTTGGAAGGTCTGAAACACCCTCTGTCAGAAACACCATTCGTTTCCGTTTCTGGGGCTTGTAATGGAAGTTAAAACATTAAATCACACACTAGACTTAGATCCTACAGGTGCTATTTCGTTTACCTATGATCTTTAGTTTGTCTCATCCATCAAATTATGTTTTCTCCTCCAAGCACTTAACATAGATGTGGCATGCCCACATCAAATGTAAATTCCTAACAGTGTAATTTGATTCATTGGACATAAATGTGAAAGAGAAATCGTCTGTTTTATATGAAAACTAATATAATCTCAATAATTTTTCTTCTGGACACCATTCATTATGAGATAGTTATTTTCTTTTCATGCACATAAGTTATATACCAAATTTATTTATCTTTCTTCTGCCTTTATAGCTGACTTTTCTGTTTAACCAATTACAAACACATGTTTAGTGTGGTGTGAATATGTAATTCGGATAACGAAAGTAACCTGTACATTATCACACTCACTTTTATTGGATGTATGGCCATTTGCAAGATTTGCCATATTGGAATCCTGCTCAGTGATCCTTGTTTGCTTATTGATAGGGTGAACTTGGGGCAAATGCGATTTTAGCAGTCTCAGTGGCTGCTTGCAAAGCAGGGGCAGCAGAAAAGGAGGCACGATTATCAACTTATGTAGCAACTTTTCTCCAATTGACTCGTGTTGAGAACCTTGATAAAAGTATTTTTTGCAGGTTCCACTGTACAAACACATAGCTGATCTTGCTGGAAAAACAAATTATAGTCTTCCTGTCCCAGCTTTCACTCTCATAAGTGGTGGAAAACATGCTGGGAACAATTTGGCAATTCAGGTAAAGCACGTGTGATACTTCTCATAAATATCTGTTTATGCAATTCTAATTTGCCTTGCCTCATCTTATAACAGAGCCCAATTGATTAATTTCCTGTGAAGGGTATAAAAAACTCAATAGATGATATTGTGAGTAGTATCAATAATATATCTGTGTGATGGAAAACGTTCATTTTGTTGTTCATTCCCGAGGTGGAATACATGAACATAAAAATTACAATCTCATAATTTGTTCAAAAATCTGTTCTTCCACTCTCTTATAGCACTTGAGACCCCTGACCAACATAAAACTATCAGTTTGCGGGTTGCAACTCTTAAGTTTTGCATATTATTCTGTTATTACTACAACTTTCATGGTTACGATGAACCACATTGCATTTTTTTAGCTGTCTAATGTTCTGTATTTGAGAACAAATTGGACTAGCATCGTATTTCGCACTTTAATACAGAAAACATGCTAGTACTTTACTATATGTTTTCATGTTTAAGGATTGACAATGCCAGTTTGAACCCTGCTCTGCGCTGTTCAACTCTGAATTTAAAAATTTTAAGCATGGATGTTAATCTAGTGAGGCTTACTTATTAGTTAGTGGAGACTAGAGTGGAGGGATTATAGGAACCAAATAAACTGTGAGCTTCTAGATTCGAACCATGTAACAACACACTTTCAACGGGTGAGCGGTACCATTTGAGCTACATGCTTGTGTTATTTGCAAGCTTGAATTGTCTATATAACTTTGATTTAAAGAGCGTATGAATATGTTCAGGCTGAACTTGTGTTACTGTTGAGTGGATCTTGAATCTTTCTATGACAAAATTATCTCTAGCGNCCCCCCCCCCCCCCCCACCCACTAGGAGCACAGTGTTAGCCCCTTCATCTCTTTATGGTTTATGGATTAATGTTTGATAAATGATCGACTCAGGGAGACCTAATATGACAAGCATCGACAATGAACTGATTGGGTAGATTGTGAAAAATTCTTTATTATTTTTTATTTGCTAAGTTGAATATGTTCGCTTACTTATCCATTCAGTGGTTTTACTCCTATATTAGAGCTGGCCCTTCATTCTAGCATGTCATTAAAGTTATGGGGAAAGTACCCGATGATAACACACTTGAAGGTAGGGGAAAGTTACTACCATTAGTAAATGATAGATAATGAAAATGAAACCTGGATGGCATAAATGTATCCAAGTCTGGACTTAATTGGTTACCAACATGAAAATTATAGACTCATTAAGAATGACTATTTCCTAATATTTGTGCTGTGCAATGTAAACCTAAACTTGGAAGTGAATTGCCCCTCGTTATTTCGCCTACCTTTGAATGGAAAAAGATGGGCAGATGCTTGTGTGCTTTTGAATTGAAAGAAAAAGAGGTTGCGAATTGAACCTGGCAAAGTTTTTTGCATGTACTGCTACATGAAGATCTTCCTAGACTGACAGAACATAAGAACGGTGTTAACATTGTAAACTAATATAGGGAGCACGATTAAACAAATCAAGCATAAGAGGGACATATGACAGGGATTGAGGATGTGGAACTAGCTTACTACATCATTTCTAGGGTTTTTCGCTCTGTAAGCTTTCTGTAGGAGATATGTTAAATATACAACTTCGTTATATTTGGTATGAAACCGAATTTTCAGCAATGGCCAAACACTGGCTAGTACATTGCTGAGGGGAGGGCCTGTCATCCATAGAAGATAGATAGATTAGTTATGCTGGTCAACAAATAATTACCTTAAACAATATCAGCACCAACTCAATGGTGCAAGAACTTTGGTTATGCTTGTGATGAAAATGTATCTATCTACCTATTATATAATTAGACAACTCATTTCAAATATAGTAAGTCTCTTTGTGGGGTCCTATAAATGACTTTCCATTTTTGGAAAGTAATGTTCATGACAAATGCTGCTTTTTTTTGGCGCTTTTGGAAAGTCAGTTTATAGACACGTATGCATGCCATTCAATTTGGAAGATACGTGTGGCA
>BKCP01003780.1:1004549-1031957 GCA_008636005.1 Striga asiatica
TTTTTCGCACACAAACCAAATTTCTCCATTAGTTGTGGAAAGTTAGTTTTGGATTTCACTTATGCATTTATTGTTATTCAGATTTCAAAATACTTTTTTGTATTCCTCACAGTTACTTCATTTTTTTTTATATATGTGGTAGCCAAAAGACAGTTATCTATTAGGCATTTTATAACTATTTTCTATATTTTTTGTAATTAATAATTGTTTACACTTATATACTTTTACGATATATAACACACACACACACACACATACATATATGAGATGTTTCTTCATTAAAAGTTTTAAATTTATAATTTAGCCTATAGGCAACATGTATACCTATCAAACAATTAAATAGTTTAGCCTAAATTAAGGCCACATGTATGCCTATTCAAAGAATTAAATAGTCATAAATTTAAATAAACGCGCCGAAGTACAAATAAAAAAATAGTAAATTAAACCGTTGGCTTCTGCGCAGACAAATCCACATTTCCACACTAAAAAAACTATTAATTTAATTAATAAAATATATGAGTAAATTAGTAAATTGCTATTAATTTTATGAATCCGTTGTTTGTAGTGGGGAGGGTAACTAGTCCCACAATTATTTAACTTACTCATGTTTTGGTCCTTATAAATGCATTGTATTTTAGATTGCAATTTAAAAGATTTCCACAAACCATACAAATACTTACATTTTTTAATTTGTTTGGCATTTGCACTCCTTAAAGAGTTTTCATTTTTTATGGTGAACAAAGTAGGGTGTTGATGTGGATTAGGATGAAGTTCCACACTTACAAAGGAATTTAAAAATAACAACAACAACAACAACAACAACATAGCCTTTAGTCCCAAGCAAGTCGGGGTAGGCTAGAGATGAAACCCAAGAGAAACACAAAAGGACTCGAACCAAAAGGAAGAGATCGAAAAAAAAAGAGAGAGAGAGAGAGAAAGGAGCAAAAGTCACGGTTCTGGCACGTTGATAGCGAGCCTCCAAGCGCTCCTATCCACCGGTAAATCCTTGGAGATATTCCAATCTTTAAGGTCTCTCTTAACCGACTCTTCCCAAGTGAGTTTAGGCCGACCTCTGCCTCTCTTAACATCCTCGACCCGCTGTAGAACTCCCCTACGCACTGGTGCATCAGGAGGCCTCCGTTGGACATATCCGAACCACCTCAGCCGATGTTGAACCAATTTCTCCTCAATTGGGGCCACCCCGACCCTATCTCGAATATCCTCATTCCGGATTCTATCTCTTCTTGTGTGCCCGCAGAACCAACGCAACATACGCATCTCTGCTACACTTAGTTGTTGGATATGTTGCCTTTTTGTAGGCCAACATTCAGCACCGTATAGCATCGCCGGGCGAATCGCCGTCCTATAAAACTTACCTTTTAGCCTACAAAGGAATTTAAAGAAAAAAAGAAAATTATTCATGTCATCTACAAATGCATGCATTACCTTTTTAAAGAGTGCAATACTTTAAATCCCAAGAAAGCCCAACTGGATAATGATATTGCCGACCATCATAGGGACACAGATGATATGGTGGACTGTGAAGATGAGGAAGTTTGATTTGTTTGTTATTTTATACAGAATACATGGAAGATCTAATATTTTAATGCCTGTTGTGTTTGTGTTTTAGTTTATATTTGAGTTAGAATTTAGATTAGGAAATGATTGTTTTAGTTTTTATATGATATGTGAATTTACATATACGATTTTTTTCAATTATCACTGGCAATTATATAAACTTATCATGTATATATCACAAATTGTTGATGCAATTGACCAATTTTTTTACATGTGGTTATTAATAAATGAAACAAAAATCAAGTACATTTTACTTCTACTTTGATATTCTTGCTTATATTTTGAAATGTACGACAATGCAAACATTTAGAAAATGGAATCTTACTAAATAAAGGATTAAACTAATAATATTGTTGTTTCTATTTCGTAGTATCAATATTTTGATTGTTTTTTATTTTCAACAACATAATAAATTTACAATTCATTTGTCAATCTTACAAATTCATTACCAGAATCCTTTACTTATTTTAGTATAAAGAAAGTTTAGTTTCTTTGATCTGCAAATATTTATTAATTAGAGCTAAAATAACATTACAATGAGAGCTAAAATCAATCTCTCTGATGTGTTCTAAGTCTAAAGAACCAAGTGTCCACCAAAAAGACGGTGGTATCTGAAGCTTTGAATGATATATGATGTTTATTTGTTATACCACTCAATTTTTTAGTTTTTTTTTTAATAATTCATTTAATTACTTCGTGTGCATTTGCACGGACAACACTAGATTGCGTGGTGGAAGAGTGATTTTGGGTATGCAATTATAAATAAGACTAGATATGTGGTGAACCCAAACACCATGACTGGCAATTTTTTTTTTTTTTTTTTGATTATCTGAAGAATCTTTAAGAGGAAATTTAAAGCATATATATGCTCAGACGTTATTTAACTTTTCCAGAATGGACTGTTCATGAACAGATATTAATAAGTAACTCTATGTCCTAGGCCCTTATTTTGAAAAACTGGTTCATAAGATGTTATTAAACTTGTTGACCAATCTCTCTATGTTGATGGGGAATGTTAGACCTGTATTATCTGATCTTGATTTCAAGTTAAATGTCATCAGGAAATTTTAATTCTTCCTGTTGGGACGAGAAAATTTGAGGAGGCACTGCAAATAGGATCTGAAACTTATCATCATTTGAAGGTGAGTTTTCCCAGCTAAAAAGATGTTCTATACAATTTTTTATTCTTATTTCTTACAAGTATTTACTTGCAATGTTGATGGAATTTTTTTTTAGGTTGTTTTCCAATCATGTCGTATAAAATAAGTTGAAAAGTAATTTTTACAGTTCTCCACTTGTTATTATGCTCTCTGTTTTCTCAGTTCAGATATATTTGCTTGTGGTTTATGCCAGTATTCTACCCATGTTCGTTGTAGTAAATATCCAGTTATACCTGATTACATGTTTTTTTTTTTTTTTAAAAATTATTATTATTTAAAAAAAGGGCCTTGAAAAGTAACAACTAGAGGAATTTGAACCCTGGATCTTTGCTGGTGGCTCCAACACCATCCATGCTAATCCTTCATGGACCAGTTATACCTGTATAAGTTGCCTCATTCCTATGTTTGGTAGATTTGTTTTTAGAGTACAAGATACTGAATAATAGTACATCGACAAAGCTTAAAAGTTGTGGCATGTATGCTATTAGGAGTATTGATCCTACCGGATCTTGCTATGATGAACTTCCTGTATATTTTTTGTATATTTTATATTCCTTTTTTATGGGAGTGATCCTACCTGATCTTGGTGTGACACACTGGAAATTGATCTTGGTACATGTTTCATATATTTCATATATTTTAACCGAAATTTTTTACCCTTTCTTGGCAACTTAGTGTATTTATTTCTACCTGTCATCATGGAACATCAGGCTGTGATTACAGAAAAATATGGTTCACATGGATGTAATGTTGGAGATGATGGTGGTTTTGCTCCAAATATATCCAGGCAAGTTTCCTCACTATGTCCTATTTGTTGAGACGATCAAATGTCCTAATTGTATGAACCTGCAGCATAAAGGAAGGTTTGGATTTTGTAAACGAGGCCATTGGACGAACAGGGCACAGCGAGAAAATTAAAATAGCAATTGGTGTCGCTGCTACTCAGTTTTGCATAGGTGACATTCTCTGTCTTACATTGGCATTCTGACGTGAAAAATAACGTTTGCAATTGGTGTCGCTGCTACTCAGTTTTGCATAGGTGACATTCTCTGTCTTACATTGACATTCTGACGTGAAAAATAATGTTTGCTGAATAAACAAACAAGAGAGGTTCCACTGAGCTTCTCCAGACAGTTGCATATTAAACCAAAATAAATATTCTGCTTTTGTATTTTGCAGAGTTCTGGTGCTAGACAACTCGCATTTTCCTTTTTCTTGAGCAGAATTTAAGAATTGCTTGTGGAACTAAATTATCCCATAAAGAAAGATGCAATCTGAAGATCGAAACTGTTTATTTTCTTTTCCTCGTGCTCAATATTTGTATAACAGTGGTTGGCTTGTTTAAAGTGTGCTGAGATGGTTGCCTAGGAATTTCTGGGAATGCGTAGACCGGAAATTCTGTCAAAGTGAAAAAACAGAAGAGAATGAGAACAAGCTATAACTGAACTATGTTTCTGATCTTACAATGATTAGAACTTGTTAGGTTTTCCTGAAAGATAATATTGGAGTTTTTTACAGTGTTATAGAATAAAAGAATGTACTTTTTATGAGTCAGCAGAGGAATTAAACTTTTCATTTTGGATTGCATGTGTAAAAATTTTGTAGATATGGTGCCATAGTTTGCTATTAATCTGTCCATGTTAGTGTGTGATTTGTAATTTTATTTGTGATTAATGTAATTTAGCCCATTGTTGTTGCTTTTTGATATGCTTGCAAGCAACTTTTACATTCATTTATGTAGTTATTTATTATTTATCTGCCACTAATTTAGTACTACATTTTTTGTAGGTTCATATGTATATTTATTTATTTTCTTAAAAATTCACCTGTGGTCTACTCTGATCGAGTCTTGCTGATTTCTATCCTATTTGCTCATGTATGTGTATTCACCATTATCTATGTCTGTTTTGTTTGGAGATAGAATAGCTCGTCTGGAAAAGACCATTGAACTTGCTAATGATAGACTTGGTTTGTACAGTAGGTCCTGTTGGGCATACATCTGCATTGTTCTGGTCTTTTGAGAGTGAGAAAAGGTCTTCTGGTTAGAAACAGTTGTACCTGATGTGTGTTTTCTTTTGTACCCATTGGTGTTTTTACAGGCCTGATCATAAACTAGATAAAAAATTGTTTGTGTGCACAAGATGATTTTTGTTCTTTTCTTTGCTTAATCAAGAAGTCAGGAACCAAGTATGATTTGCATTATTTGGTTCCCTGCCTACTTTTGGACAGTTGGCGGTACAAGATGATTTTTTGTTTGTTTGTTTGCTTATTCAGGTACCAAGTATGATTTGGATTACAAATCACCAAATAAATCTGGTCAAAATTTCAAATCAGGAGAGGACATGATTGCTATGTACAAAGAGCTCTGCGAAGGTATAAGTACAGGATATTTCTGTGTACGTAATACAGCGTACATAATGTTTGCATTCAGTCACATGGGTGTGGGGTCCATCACTTGATAATAAGTGGATCCCACCCTCATGTGAGTGAATGTAAACATTATGTACACATAGCATTATTAATAAGCAAATTTCTCATCGATTTCTTATTTGTACATTGAATTTCTCTGAGTTGTTTAGTCAAGTATACCTTGTTTGAGTGCTTTCGCAGCCTACCCTATTGTTTCGATTGAAGATCCATTTGACAAGGAAGACTGGGAGCATTCGAAGTACTTCTCTAGTCTTGGAATATGCCAGGTCTGTTTTTCGTTCTCATCCGAGGGATTTTAGTTGCAGTGTCCATTGGTCATAAGTTAACTATGAACGAACTGTAAGCTAGCAACCCTCTATTCTAATTTCTAACCAAGTCACCCAAGTTTGCAAGAATTTCAAAGAAGTCTCAGAGTTTAGACACAAGTTTTTATTTTGGTTTGGCGTATCATCTTTTCATGATATTATCTTCACATGCTGAATAAAATCTGTTTTCTTGTTGGGGACTTACTTTGTTCAATATCCTGAGGTTGTTTCCGACAAGCGTATTATCCTGTAATTTTATGAGAAGTCTAGGCTTCCATTTGTTAAATAAAACAAAAGTGAAATAAAAAGAGAAGAACCATGAGAAAGAAGAAGTAAAGAAGAAACACTTTGAGCTCAATAGCAATTGTAATAAATGAAGCTACTAACCTCGGTCTGATGGTAGCTTATCCTGTCAATGACGCATTTAAATTGAGGCTAAGAAACCTTGTGGCTACCTTGGGGGTCAAACTTTACCCTTGTGCTCAAATCATTGGTTTCCAAATTCAGAGGAGTTTAAGGAAGTGTGAAATCAGTTGATACACAATCTACACTAATCAATGAGATGGGACATGGATGATCATGAACACACCGGCCTTTTCTACTTATAGTGCTTTCTTCAAATATGTTTCTAAAGAAGTAGGTTTATTAGCTCCCCATAACTCGCATCTGATACCATTAGTATTTATGTGCAAACTGATGCAAGAAAAGAAGTTTTTCTGTGTTATCAAAGTGACACAAATGCAGTGTTGTCAAAATTTCAGTGTGGTGCATTTATGCCTAACCGCCATTAGAAATTTTTTAAGGATGGTGGTTATGGCGGCTCCACAGCTTGCCATTGTGGCTGCTGTGGTGGTATTTCAGCCTGCTGGCATTTTCCGCCACCCGTCATTCATAACATTGCACAAATGAAGCACTATGAGCTATTGTCACTGTTGAAGCCTCAGTTTTGTTATGCAATGAAAGTTGGTTTATATAATCGGGAATTGAGTTGTAAAATATTAGGTCTGTAATGGTCCACTCTTATCTTAAAAAATAACTCTTGTAAGCATTCAGTCCAGTGTATCCATTTAATTCTGAAAGTGGATGCTTGTTTCAGGTTGTAGGAGATGACTTATTGACATCAAATCCTAAACGAATTGAGAGAGCCGTGCAGGAGGCAACTTGCAATGCTCTTCTGCTTAAGGTATTATTATCACACTTTTATTTTTACTTCCATGTTCTTATCACAGTGTAGTATTACGAATGTGTTATAGTAAGATAGCAGTTGGGGAACACAACATGGTAAATTTCTTTGGAATATCAAGTATAGTAGAAATGCCTGTACTTTAATCCTGAAATTTGAGGTTTTATATGTTAGGAATATGTTCTGGATTTCTACACTTAGTTGCTAGATTAAGACTGCTCATCAGCCTCTAGCGCATGAATAAGCATTGTTCAGACGGAACACCTGATGACTAGTAGTTGGTTCTTAACAAGAGTTTGTACCTCTAAATAAATATTGTTTTTCATTGTTAAGCTATTCTTTCAGTTGGTATAATACACCGGAGTAAGTTGTGCCTTTACATTTTAAGCTTATACTGAATGATTCTGGTGTCTTGGTTCCCATCTTCATTGACGATTTCTTTATACTGCCTCTTCTCAATAAAGTTATTTTTTTAAGAGTAAAATGCAATATTAGTCCTGTATCACTACCTTAACTTTTTCATCCTCTTCGAATTGCTTTTTTGATTTTCGTCCCGTATGTTTGCAAAAAGGTTACAAAATGGTCATTTTCGCAACAAAAAGGTCCTTTATGTTTTGCAAAAAAAAGGTTCCAATTTCGTCCCTTATGTATGAAAAGGACCTTTTTGTAACTTTTTTGCAAACATACGGGACGAAAATAAAAAACGCAATTCGAAGAGGACGAAAAAGTTAAGGTAGTGAAACATACAGGACTAAAATTATAATTTACTCTTTCAACACTTTCCCTCACTGCTTCCTTTTTCTCTTACTACAAGTTCAGATCAACCAGGTGGGGACTGTAACTGAAGCCATTGAAGCTGTAAAGTTAGCTAAGGATGCAAACTGGGGTACAGTGATATCTCAAAGAAGTGGGGAAAGTGAAGATTCGTTCTTATCCGATTTGGCTGTTGGTCTTGCTGCTGGTCAAATTAAGGCGGGTGCTCCCTGTCGTGGGGAAAGGCTGGCAAAGTACAATCAGGTTGACGATTTATATCTTCTAGTTGTCATTTTTTTTTTTCAATTGTATCCTTTTGTTACATAAAATCTCGGAATATAGATCCAATATCTTTCTCTCAAAATATTTGTATTGTGGTGCTTCGAATATGAAGAATGAAAGCTGCTTTTTCTCAATCACATTTCCTGGTGCCTTAAGACGGCAATACTGTCATTTCATCAGATTATTGATAAATCCAAGACCATAAGGAAGCCATAAAATGTTAAAATTGGGTTTTATCTGTATTTCATTTTGATAGTGGTTACTTGAGAAACAAATGACGACATATACTATTTCTCGATTTTGATAAAATAAATGGATTTTTTTTATATCCCAACTTGCATCTTTATTTATTATTATATTGATCTGTATAATTTCTTACTTGTAGTTGTTAAGAATCGAGGAAGAACTTGGGGATCAAGCATTTTATGTCGGTGATGACTGGAGGCACTGTTGACAAAAAGTTCTCGTCAAGATGATTTTCCTTGCACTATCTTGCGATGATGCAAGTTGTTTTTGTGTTTCTACATGTGATATTATGGTACACGGGGGATGGAGAAAATCCCCTAGGTTTCAATTACGCTGATTGTAGATTTGAAAGATTGTGAAGCATGAGAGAGTTTTGAAAAAGAAAATAAAAAAATCTGACTATTATACCTAAAAAAAGGTTAGAGTCAAATAGGAGAGTACTACTTCGAGTTTAATTGCACCCATGCAATTGCTACAGTCGATTGAATTTGGTTCGTGGTGGGTTCAATTTTTTATTGAGGAAATTACATCCCCTACTTTAAGTTATGATATATATTACACTTGTGCATCTATTATAAGCTTATTTATAAATTTACTAAAACATGCATAAAATATTTCATTTATTCCTAAAACAGGAATTATTAATATGTAACCGTTTCTAATGAATTATCCGCACAAATTAAATGCAGTGATATAATTAATTGAAGTCAATTATTTACATACTAAAAAAAAGGGAACCAATTTGGTTCTCCGTCTAAATGTGGTCATTAATGCTAATCATTTACTTACCAAAAAAAAAGGGAACCAATTTTGTTCTCTATCTGAATGTGCGATCATTTCTCACTCTCTCCAAAATCACCACCGCCCCACGTTCACCTCTCTCAATTCAAAAAAACCCTCTTCATTGGCAAAGACGAAACTATCAACTTCTGCTCGAAAAAAACCGATAAACGGTGCCAACGAAACTACCAACTTCTGCTCAATAAACTATAGTAGATTATCGGTATATAACAGGATAAAGATACACTGAATAAAAAATTAACAATATTAGTATATTATAATTTATAGTATATAACCAATGTAGCATATGTATATGTATTGTATAATATTATATGTACATTATATAATCAGTTACAAAAGGTGATCGTGTTGCACATATTAGTATATGTATAGTATATTATCAATATATAACATGTATATTATATGTATATAACATGTACAGTATATGTGTATTATATGTATATCACAGGATAAAGATACACTGAATAAAAAATTAACTATATTAGTATATTATAAGTATATAACCAATATAGCATATGTATATGTGTTGTATAAAATTATATGTATATTATATAATCAGTTACAAAAGGTGATCGTGTTGCATATATTAGTATATGTATAGTATATTATCAATATATAACAGGTATATTATAGGTATATAACAAGTACAGTATATGTGTATTATATTAACGGTTTATAACAGGTTATAATACATCAGTAAAATCATCATGCTCGAATCCATCTAAAAAAAAGGAAAATATACATATACCCATCAACACAAAAAATTAACATCTACTGCGATTAAATGAAGGTTAATATCACAAAATATAACTCCAAATCTTCAGTTTATCCGATCGACGACCCCCTCTGTTTCTTTTTTTTTTTTATCAATGAATCTTGTGTTTTTCAAATCAAATATGATTCTTTCCATCTTCAATCCAGAAATCGTGCGCTATAAACATGGGATAGGTTTGACAAATAGTTGTAACTGATTTTAAGCATGAATGCAAATAATTCTTATCTATTAGGTATATTCTCAATTAAATTATTATGAATGATAAGGTTGCAATTACTTCCAAATCGTGTAGGATGTTTAAAAATTTCCCTTTTTTATTCATCGTATAGACACTGTAGTTTGCACATTACAATACCGACTTTGGTGGTGTTGAACTCAATGAAGCATTAATTTTCCCGGGGACAAATTGAAAATGTTACTATTTCTTTTGATTGTTAAGAGACATGGACTTTCTAGTTTGGTTTTCTGAAGAAATAGGTTTATGAAATTATGGGGTAAGTTCCGATTTCTTTTCTAAATTACAGGTTTAATATAGTTTGATTTGAGGTAGAGCCGGTCCTGAACTTTATAAGGCTTTGGGCAAATGTGCTAAATGATGCCTGCAGTTGTTTTTCATATACTTTAGGTTAATAAGAAAAATATATATAATGTAGCTCGCCACAATAAAAACAGTGAAATTTAAAATAAAAATATGGCTAATATATAAATAAATTTGAGAAATTTCTTAAGAATCACAAGTGAAAAGAAAGAAAGAAATACTTTTTATTCAAAGAAAAAATATATTTTTTTTAAGTTAAGGAAATAAAACTACAATGTCACTCGCCATAATCAAAACAGTGAAAAATAAAATAATAATGATAGGGATTATAATACCGACTCGGTCTAACCGGACAAAGACCCGTGAGATGGAGGCCAAGCAAGCCTAATGGCCTACTCGGCTATTAGGCTTTACCTAATGGTCTACTGGTCTAATGGTCTATTGGTCTACTGGTCTAATGATCTAATAGCCTAATGGTCTAATGGTCGAGCGTAGACCGATCGAAGGACGATCGACCGTGCATCGACCCGTTCAAGTGTCGACCGGACCTAAGGGTCGATCGGACCAAGGTGTCGATCCTCGACCATGCATCGACCCGTCGATTGGCCCAAGGATTCGACCCCCGACCATAACATCGACCGGCGAAGGGGCTTGGGGTTAAGCCTCGACCTCGAAGTCATCATACGCCATGTGCTCGGTAAGCCAGGTCGGGTTGCGCTCGGTAATCATGCGGAGACCGACAATAGTAAATTATGAGGAAGACGTAACATCGAGAGCCGAATATATGTATTTATCATCATCCGAATGTTTGTATTTACGAATATCCGAGCTTCGTCTCGCATACTCATAAATAGGGGGAGTAGTTGATATGGACATTAATACCGACTCGACTCAACCGGATAAGGACCCATAGAATCGGGGTCGAAGGGACCATGGGATTGAGCCACGGTTGAAGAGGGCCGGAGAATTGACCGGCTCATAAGGTCGAACACATGGACCCTTGGCCCGGAGGGTAGAATACATAGACCCATGGCCTAGAGGGTAGAATACACAGACCCATGGCCTAAAAGGTAGAATACATAGACCCATGGCCCGAAGGGTAGAACACATAGACCCATGGCAAAGGGTAGAATACATAGACCCATGTCGCGAAGGGTAGAACACATAGACCCATGACCGGAAGGGTAGAACGCATAGACCCATGGCCCAAAGGGTAGAATACATAGACCCATGGCCCGAAGGGTAGAAAACATAGACCCATGACCCAAAGGGTAGAATACGTAGACGCATGGCCCGAAGGGGAAAACACATAGACCCATGACCCGAAGGGTAGAACACATAGACCCATGGCCCAAAGGGTAGAACACATAGACCCATGGCCTGGAGGGTAGAACACATCTATCCTTGGCCGATATTAAGGACCGTTAAGGTTGGGTCGAGTGTCGATGTGCACGGTCGAACGGGTCGAGGGGGTGTCGACCCACTAAGGCGGACCGCAAGGCAGCAGTGAGGTGAACCTAGTATCGACCCCTGTATCCCAGTATCGACCGGCCTACACTAGGCCGATAGATGCCCAAGTAAGAAGGTAATCCGTACAATTAAACGCTATATATACGTTAAATGCTAGGACCAAAGGTAAGCCCTCATTTTATTTTCACTACTACATTTATTGCTCTAAACTCTCTCTCTCTTTATGGCCGGATACTGACTTGGGCGTCGGAGGGTTTTGCGCCGGAGCAATTTCGGCGCTTTGCAGGTACCGGCGAACTCAAGTGCATGGACTGAACCACATCCACCGACCTACCATTCAAACTGAAGAGGACCTGTTGAGGAACTGGAGTCTTTCGTCCTGGACCTTATCAAATTGGCGCCGTCTGTGGGACCCCAGCTCAACCAGCAGATCGGCGGTATTCTCACAATAAAGAAATTCATTTGGTAAGTGGAAGAGGAAGATAGATACACCTCATGGAGGAGAAGAAGATGATAGTTCATGTCGGCCCGTGGGAAGAGGGCCACCGCGGGGATGGCGTTCCGGCGAGGAGCCATCTAGAGCACCCACTTCAAGCGGTAATGGAGATAGGAACACCCAGCATCCCGACAGTGATGAGCGGACGAGAAGGGGTACCGAGAACAATGTTGGAAACACGTCAAGAAGAGACAAGACCTTACGGGGAGACAGAGGAGAGGGGAACGACAGTAAACTCCCAGAACCAAACGAGCACCCCCGAACCATTGTTGCCCATCACCAGACCAGGGTTAGAGAGGTTGATTGTGGAGGCTACAACAGCGCTCACTTTGCAAATTTCTCCTAACGCGGAGTAACAGTTCGACCCATGGAGCAGCACGTAGCACCAGCTCGATCCATGGAGCATCATGTAGCACCAGTTCGACCCATGGAGTAGCACGTAGCACCAGTTCGGTCCATGGAGCAGCACGTAGCACCAGTTCGATCCATGGAGCAGTACGTAGCACCCTGACATGAAGACGATGGGCCTGAACGGTCTATCCACTCACCGAAGCCCATGTCTCAGGCCATGAGAGATCCCATGTTAAAGCAAATGGTAGTACAGTTGCATGACCAATTCAAGTCGTAAAAGGAATTCTGGGGCAGGTAGGTCGATCTACCCCCGACCAATTTTATCGGGTGTCCCCGAAGGCTTGCTCCTGAAATGTATCTCGGTCACGTGTTATTCTTCGACCAACAAGGCTTCTTGGACTGCCACGCGTATCTTGCGCCTCGCGCCTCGCATCTTGCATCTTGCATCTAGCACCTCGCACCCCGCACGTTGCATGTGCTCGTCCCAGTGAACATTGACTAAATGTTTGACCTCTCACGCGTCAACCTCTAAAACATCTCACGCCTCGACCTCCTTGCCGCGGTCGACCCTTGCTTTCCCGACTCTATCGCCTTGCCGTGGTCGACCCTTGCTTGCCCGACGCTGTCGCCTTGGTCGACCCTCATGGGGTGCTCGACCTCGCTGAGCTCAACACCGCGTGATCGTCATCGACCTGCTGGGCTCTATCTCGTAAGCATCCTATGAAGCGAGGCTCCTCGTATGCGTTGATCAACGCTTGTGCGAGCTCCTCTCGCACGGTCCTGCCGGGCATCCCATCCACTGCCACATCTCGTATCTTAGCTTAAGGTCATTGCGTCCTCGGATCCAGAAGGGTCGATGACCACATCTTCATCACACGCCCCTGACTAGAGCGACGCCCAGCTCGTGAAGTTGATGGAAAAGTTGCCCCAGGTCATTGCACCCGCAAGACCTTACATGGCCGTCTTCCGCTACTCAAGGCGTTTGACGAGAACATTCGAAACGCAAGAGCTGCACGGTCTTCTATTTAGACGCCAAGTAGAGGAACGCGTGATTGTCGCGACAACTATCGGTAACCTTAAAATTGTTGAAAACTATGTTGGCGTGGCTGAATCACTGTTTAATTCTTCTCTTTTATATACTTGGTGACATGCTTACGAGGTGTTTGGCATAATACCTGAATGAAAGAACAATTTATAGCCTGCGAATAATTTGTGGACCATTAGGCGTCACCTAGAGGCGTTGGGAGAATAACATGTCATTAGTGTTGTTGAGGATGAATACTAATCATGATATAGCCTATTGCTTCCGATTGTTAAAGCTGAACAAATTTATATATGTGGGAAAATAAATTCGGGATAATCTTGACTGAAACTTTGGGGATGATTGAGAATCCCCTGAATGTGTTGTCGTTGAAGTGTCCAATAATATTGACTTTAGGTTTGTTCACCTATCGCTTATGCGTGAAGTCCAAATAATTATGTGAACCTCATTCTGATAGACTGCATGATCATCGCTTGCTCCAGGACAATTGTTGTGTTCTAGCTTGTTATGTTTCAAGCCTGCCTCCATCCTTTATATGAGAGAATTTATATGAAAGAATTTACGAGGCATCTCATTGCTTGTGTATGTCCTAATTTGAGGATATTATGATATTTATGTTCAATTTGTCATCTTTCTTGTCACTTCGAGCCTTGGGGGGTTTACGTGAAGAGATCGGGTAGGTAGATACATCATGCGTAACCTACAAATATTTTCAAGGCCACGCGGGTCGATCAAAAGTTTCAACACCACGCGGGTCGATCAGAAGCTCTAAGGCTAGATCACTTGGGGTAAGAAGCTTCAAGGCCACGCGGGTAGATCAGAAGTTCTAAGGCTAGATCACCTGGGGCAAGAAGTTTCAACGTCACGCGGGTCGATCAGAAGCTTAAGGCTAGATCACCTGGGGCAAGAAGTTTCAATGCCACGCNTCAAGGCCTCGCGGGTCGATCAAAAGCTCTAAGGCTAGATCACTTGGGGAAAGAAGTTTCAAGGCCACGCAGGTCGATCAGAAGCTCTATAGCTAGGTCACCTGGGGTAAAAGTTTTCAAGGCCACGCAACTCAATCAAAAGCTCTAAGGCTAGATCACTTGGGGCAAGAAGCTTCTAGGCCACGCGGGTCGATCAGAAGCTCTAAGGTTAGATCACATGTGGCAAGAAGCTTCAACGCCACGCGGGTCGATTAGAAGCTCTAAGGCTAAATCACCTGGGGCAAGAAGTTTCAACGCCACGCAGGTCGATCAGAAGCTCTAAGGCTAGATCCCCTGGGGCAAGAAGTTCTAAGGCTAGATCACCTAGGGCAAGAAGTTTCAACGCCACGCGAGTCGATCAGAAGCTCTAAGGCTAGATCACCTAGGGTTAGAAGCTTCAAGGCCACGCGGGTCCATCAGAAGCTCTAAGGCTAGATCACCTGGGGCAAGAAGTTTCAATGCCACGTAGGTCGATCAGAAGCTTTATAGCTAGGTCACCTGGGGTAAAAGTTTTCATGGTCACGCAGGTCGATCAGAAGCTCTATAGCTAGATCACCTGGGTAAAAGTTTCGAAGGCCCGAGGGTCTGCTAGAAGCCTTAGGGCTAAGTCACCCAAGGCATATCTCGCAAGTCCAGATGGTTGACTAGAAGCCTTAGGGAAAAATTCGTCTGGGGCAAAGTTCAAGCAAGTTTTTCAAGGCCACTTGGGTCGATCGACCCACGCGGGTGCCGATCGACCTACGTGGGCGCACGATCGACCCACGTAGGTGTGCGATCGACCCGGGGTCACGCAGAAAGTAAGGACTATGCACGCTGGTGCACGATTGACCCAGGAGCACGCAGGATCGATGCGATCGATCAGTGAGAACACGAGACCCGTACAAGGGAAAGTTGATGCATGTAAGTGTGCAATCGTCCTGTGGGCATGCAGGGTCGACACGGTTGACCCGTGAACACACGAGGGTCATGCGGGACTGACCAACAGGGTTAACCAATGAGAGCACGCTGTCAATCCGCACGAGCGGGTGACTTACCTGAAGGCGTGACATAGTTGACCCACGCGACCCACGTAAGGTGGTCGCCCCGGGCAGTTTTCGCCGCGCGATGTCGTTGAACCACGTGATGTCTTCGCTACGCGATGTCGTCGTCCCCTGCGATATAGTCGACCTACGCAAGGTGGTCGCCCCATGATGTCGTCGCCCTGCGCGATATGGTCGACCCACGCAAGGTGGTCGCCCCGCGATGTCGTCGCCCCTCGCTCCTTGGTCGACCCACGCAAGGTGGTCGCCCCGCGATGTTGTCGCCCCCCGCAATATGGTCGACCCACGTAAGGTGGTCGCCCCGCGCAATCTAATAGCCCCGCACGATAGGGTCGACCCACGCAAGGTGGTCGCCCCACGCAATGTCATCGACTTTACCAAACATGGTTGACCTTATCGACATGGTCGACTCTATGGTCGACGGAAGACCCGCGTGTAAAGTTGACATGATCGACCCACATGGCGCACAACCCGCGTGTGGATGGTCGAAACGGTCGGCCTACCTGGTAGGCGCTCGACCCACGCAACCAACACCTGACGCGGGCACATGCTCGACCCGCATGGTCGTCGCTCAACCCACGCAACCAACACCCGAGGCGGGCACATAATCGACCCGTAAGGCTCACTCCTGACCAACGAGGTCGCACGATCGACACCCTCAACGATTGACCCAATCGACCACACAGAGTCGATATCTAAAGAGTCTCTACCTCGATCTGAAGCTTCAAGGCTAGATCGAGTAACATGTCCATCTGAAGAATCGCTACCTCGATCAGTAGCGTATCTATGCATAGAACTAGTCCCGGATGATCCTTTTGGGACTGTTGTATACATTTTTTATGAAGTACTTATTCAGGTGGATATCGTGTGCTCTTAGGCGTTTTGAAAGTAATCTTTTTGACGATTATATGCGTTTGTCTTGGCGAGTTGCTTTATGGATGATATGTGCGCTTTCCGATCACAGTCGTTTGTTTCGACGATTATATGTGTTTGTTTACTATTTACATTAAAAGCTCCAAACGTTGAGCTGAAACTTGAGGATAGATCGATCCGAAGCTCAAAGCTAGATCGATTTCATGGACAGGAGTAGATCGAATCGTAGCTAGAGGCTAGATTGATTTCATGGCCGGGAGAAGATAGATTCGTATCTAAAAGCTAGATCGATTTCATAGCTCAAAGATTGATCCATACGAGGCTCGTGGGTCGAAGCTCAAGGATAGATCTAAGCTCGAGGATAGATCCTTACAAGACGCTACTCGATGACCAACTGAGCTTCCTCCAGCTGCCTTATGAGGATCGACACCCCAAAGGCCGATGCCTCAAGGGTCGACGATCTCGAGGGTAGATAACCTCAAGGGTCAACACCTCGATGGTCGACAACTGCACGCCTCAAGGGTCAAGGGTCGACAACCTCACAGATAAACGAATTGAGGATCGACACTCCAAAGGCCATCGCATCAAGGGTCGACGACCTCAAGGGTAGACCACCTCAAGGGTAGATAATCTCGAGGGTCGACGCCTCAAGGGTCAAGGGTCGATACCTCGAGGGTCGGCGCCTCCAGTGTTATTTATGCTTACACGGGTGAAATATACCTGTATATTCATAAATCGGGGAGAGTAGTGGATATGGGATAAAGCCTCATGGATCGAGCCAACCATGGCATGACCTGAACTGGGATCGAACCACACTAAGTGTCGACCTCACACCTAGCATCACGCTCGAGATCGAACACACAAGATATCGACCTCGCATCTAGACACCGGGTATCGATCCTTACAACACCCTTGAATCGGGGATAAATCCTTACAAGGTGAGGGTCGAAACCCGAAGTAAGAAACAAATCATGGGCAAGAAGGTCGAAATCCCAAAGGACCATACGTTGAATACACAACATCAAGGACCACGCGGGTCAAACATCACGAAGGTCGACACCACGCAGGTCGAACACCACGCGGGTCGAATACCACGTGGGTCGACACCACGCCGGTCGACACCACGCTGGTCGAACACCACGCAGGTCGACACCACGCGGGTCGAACACCACGAAAGTCGACACCACGCAGGTCGACACCACGCTGGTCGAACACCAAGTAGGTCGACACCACGCGGGTCGACACCACACAGGTCAAACACAAAGCAGTTCGACACAGAGAAGGTCGACACGAAGAAAACCGATACGTCACAAGTCGACGCACCACTGCACGACGTATCGCATCAGAAAAAAATATCGAGCTCCGGCACCCCAAGCGTAAGAGTCGAGCACCGACACTTCAAATGCGAAGGTCAAGCTCCGACAGCGCGAGCGCCAAGTCGAACTCGGGCTGCTCGAACACGAGGTTTGAGCTCGGACACCTTGAGCACGAGGGTCGAGTTTCGACACCTCGAGCGTGGGGGTCAAGCTCCAACGCCTCAAGCACTAAGGATGCGATCCGACGCGCAAGCTAAATCCACTGATACGTAATCCGTACACTTGAAAAGACCGAGTATTTACGATTCCTCGGGAATACTATCTGTACACTCGTAAATAGGGGGAGTAGTTGATAGGGATTATAATACCGACTCGATCTAACCGGAAAAAGACCCATGAGATGGAGGCCAAGCAAGCCTAATGGCCTACTCGGCTATTAGGCTTCACCTAATGGTCTACTGGTCTACTGGTCTAATGATCTAATAGCCTAATGGTCTAATTGTCGAGCGTAGACCGATCGAAGGACGATCGACCGTGCATCGACCCGCTCAAGTATTGACCGGACCAAGGTGTCGACCCTCGACCATGCATCGATCCATCGATTGGCCCAAGGATTCGACCCCCGACCATAACATCGACCGACGAAGGGGCTTGGGGTCAAGCCTCGACCCTCGAAGTCATTATACTCCATGTGCTCGGTAAGCCAGGGGTTGCGCTCGATAATCATGCGGCGACCGACAATAGTAAATTATGAGGAAGACGTAACATCGAGAGCCGAATATATGTATTTATCATCATCCGGATGTTTGTATTTACGAATATCCGAGCTTCGTCTCGCATACTCGTAAATAGGGGGAGTAGTTGATATGGACATTAATACCGACTCGACTCAACCGGATAAGGACCCATAGAATCGGGGTCGAAGGGACCATGGGATTGAGCCAGGGTTGAAGAGGGCCGGAGAATTAACCGGCTGATGAGGTCGAACACATGGACCCTTGGCCCGGAGGGTAGAATACATAGACCCATGGCCTAGAGGGTAGAACACATCGACCCATGGCCCAAAGGGTAGAATACATAGACCCATGGCATGAAGGGTAGAACACATAGACCCATGACCCAAAGGGTAGAATACATAGACCCATGGCCCGAAGGGTAGAACACATAGACCCATGACCCGAAGGGTAGAACACATAGACCCATGACCCGAAGGGTAGAATACATAGACCCATGGCCCGAAGGGTAGAACACATAGACGCATGGCCCAAAGGGTAGAATATGTAGACTCATTGCCCGAAGGGTAAAACACATAGACCCATGACCCGAAGGGTAGAACACATAAACCCATGGCCCAAAGTGTAGAACACATAGACCCATGTCCTGGAGGGTAGAACACATAGACCTATGGCCCAAAGGGTAGAACACATAGACCCATGGCTTGGAGGGTAGAACACAGATATTAAGGACCGTTAAGGGTCGGGTCGAGTGTCGATGTGCACGGTCGAACGGGTCAAGGGGGTATCGACCCACTAAGGCGGACCGCAAGGCAGCAGTGAGGTGAACCTAGTATCGACCCCTATATCCCAGTATCGACCGACCTACACTAGGCCGATAGATGCCCAAGTAAAAAGGTAATCCGTACAATTAAACGCTATATATACGTTAAATGATAGAACCAAAGGTAAGTTCTTATTTTATTTTCACTACTACATTTATTGCTCTAAACTTTCTCTTTATGGCCGGATACTGACTTGGGCGTCGGAGGGTTTTGTGCCGGAGCAATTCCGGTGCTTTGCAGGTACCAGCAAACTCAAGTGCATGGACTGAACCACATCCACCGACCTACCATTCAAACCGAAGAGGACCTGCTGAGGAACCGAAGTCTTTCATCCTGGACCTTATCAAATAATATGGCTAAAATTTATAAACTAATTTAAGAAATTTCTTAAGAATCATGAATGAAAGTAAAGGAGGAAATCTTTTCGCTCAAAGATAAAAATATAATTTTTTAAGTTAAGAAAAAAAATCTATAATGTAATTCACCATAATAAAAACAGTGAAATTTAAAATAAAAATATAACTAAAATTTATAAATTAATTTGAGAATTTTCTTAAGAATCACAAATCAAAAGAAATGAGGAAATGAAAGCTCCAAACTTTTCTTTACTTAAATGTATAGCTTAAAATTTAGTTGAGTACAAAATATTCATTATACATTTTATATATTTTTATTGAAAAGTGTTTTTATGTTTAGCAAAACTAAATAACTAACATAAACTGAAACTCGTCTGAAAAGGAGTTGACTTTGTTTTACTCTTTTATTGACTATCACTAACATAACTGAATTTTGCAATCATAAAATAACATTTTTTATATTCAAGCAAGAAGAGAAAAATTAAACAAAACATTAAAAAAATAATTAAAAATATGAAAAAAGTTATTAATTTCACTAATAATGATTACTAATTAATTTTGTCATGAAATTTGTAAGATAGAGAAAATATGAAAAGCCTTATGTAAAGATAAAAAAAAAAATTGAGATTTAAGATCAATTATGTATTCAGTATTTTATTATATAACTCATCTATACTTATATAATAAGAATTAACATTTATCCAGAATAGTAGGTCAAATCCAAATTATGGTTAATGTCGGATTTGCATTAAATATTTTCCAAAACTGGTAAGTTTTTGTCCGTTTCACACTTCTCATTAATTATGTCTTTTTCACACTTCTCATTAATTATGTCCTTTTCAGACTTCTCATTAATTATGTCATTTTCAGACTTCTCATTAATTATGTCATTTTCACACATCTACGACATAATTATCATAAATCATTCCATCTGAGCTTTTATCGTTAAAATGTATAGCGATCTGTTATGACCTTATCCCATTGATATTTCCATGAAACGTCATTATCGCGTTCTTTTTTTTGGTAACCACTCTATATCAATAACCGGATATTTTGTTAATGATAGCACACGTCTCTATTTCAAGGAGCGGATATTCTTTGACCTTTAATTAATTTGAACTGATTGTCTTGACTTTTCAACTTTTAAAAACTCTTTTTTTAAATATTTCGGCTTAAAATTCGGATTTCATTATACAAGTCATCGGATTGTTTGAATGAAAATGAATGAAAAGAACACCAAAAACAGGTAGTCTTATTCATATAACCAATCCTAAAATATTAGTTTATTTACCAAAAAATAGACAAATCTTAGAAATCCTAAAATATGAGTTTGTTCACCAATCCTAAAATATTAGTTTGTTCACCAAAAATATTAGTTTGATTTTTAGGATTTGTCTCTTTTGAAAATATTAGTTTGTGATAATGAAGAGTTACCAAATAATCAAACTCGTAATGTTGTATACAAGGAGGTTTTTAATAATATATGATTGTTACCGAACTTTTTATGATTCAACAATCTTCCTATGTATTTTAATGATTTCAATTTCGATCCTAATGCACGTGAGGTTATATTATTCTTCCAAAGGTTTTTAATAATATATGATTGTTACCGAACTTTTTATGATTCAACAATGTTCCTATGTATTTTAATGATTTCAATTTCGATCCTAATGCACGTGAGGTTATATTATTCTTCCAAACTTTACATTCCGTGCATCGCACGGGTTACGTACTAGTATATATATATATATATAGAAGCAATCATATGAGAATGAGAAATAGTGAAAGAAATGAGAATAAATATATAAGATCTGTCAGATTAATGGTTAAGATGGGGTCACAGGTGTTGACCACGCAGAATTAGGCGGTGGCATAATCGTAATTTCAGTGTAAAATTAAGGTAAATTTTCTATGTCAAAGGGCATAGGCGTAATTACTGGTGTGAACACAAATCTTGTAGTGTGCTCCACAACCATCTCAACCCATTAATTATCTCTCATCTCTATCGCTCCCGATATGCCATCTCTCTCTCTCCCACCTACCATCTCTATTTCTCTTCTCCATGGCTCACTATTTCTCTCTCCCTGAGAATAACAGCTCGCCGGCGTGAAGATCCCACACACACCACCAACTTTCATGACGCACGCACAGGAGATAAGAGGCGTCTTCCTCCCTTGGTTGGCGGCCGACGGAACTGAAGCGGCGCGGCGGTGGACGACGGCGTTGCGACGCGGTGACGGACGGAGAGAAAATATGTGCCTGTGGACGGAGACGAGGCGTCGAGCCGAGCATCACCGCCAGACAGGTACAGATCCAGCGACTACCACGGAAATCTCTGCGGCGGCAAGTGCACCGGCGCCGCTGATGCTCTCAGATCTGCCATCCTTTTNTTTTTTGTGTCAATGGTGTTTTAGTGGTGAATGTGGCGGAGACCGTGGTGGTGTGTGGCCGTGCGGGGCTAATCGGTCTGAGAGGAGGTGGGAGATGGTTTTATGGGGGGAAATGGGGGATGGGCTGATTTTTGTAAATTAGATTACATGTAGGGACTTGTAGGAAAATTTTAAGAGTGTTAGATATATTTAGCTAGCTGACAAAAATTTAGACTGAACAATTATGTTGCACACAAATCTGCCAGTATTGCACCAAGCTACAACTGCAAAATCGAGCATATTTTCTTTTATTTTCTTTTTTATAATTTGGCTATAATATTGTGAGGACCAGTATTGCTGCTTCCATATAGAAAAACTATACAAAACTTTGATAACATCTCAACATTTTGGGCTTAATCAACTTTTTGGAATTATAAAATTGCGAAATAAACATTTGGAAGATTAATTAACTAAGTTGTGAAATAGTTTCTCTAATGTAGTTTATGAGGGTGAATGAACGTTATAAAATGATGGTTATCAATACCATATCTTTATTAATTAGCAAGCACACTAAATGCACAATTGCATAAAATATTATAATTAAAATTTCGAACATTACCAAAATGTCAATGCGCTAAATAATGCATAATACTATTACCAAAATGATAATAATATTTTTATATAGTTTAGTCGTTCTGTTATTTTGGATATTTAAGTTTTTTTTTAAAGCTGATTTCGAACTAGAATAGCCGAGTTATTAAAAGTAAAATAAGATAATCGAACTGAAATATAAAATTTTGAATTAAAAACTTTAGCCAATCAATTTTGTTCGATAATGTGCAATCTAATAGTCATAATGTGCAATTCATAAAACCCTAATGTGCTCCCGCAATGCATAAACATTTAAATAATAAATAATAATAATAATAATAATAGTAATAGTAATCATAATAATAATAATAATAATAATAATATTATTATTATTAATATTATTATTATTATTATTATTATTATTATTATTATTATTATTATTATTTTATATTGTCTGGTTGGTTCGGTTATTTAATTTATTTTTAAAAGTGAAGCCGATATCAAAATGAAATAACTGCAATTTGAAAGTAAAAAAAAATAAAAATTGAACAGAAATGTGCAATCTAATAGTCATTAAAGTGCAACTAATATATCAATATTGTGCACTTGATCGCATACATTTGTAATGGTCTTATCCACACCAAACTAAAACATTGATCGATTTATTCGATCGATTAACTGAATTAGTCTAAATAATATAAAAGATTTATTATTTGTATTATAAAAATATATTTATTATTTCTTTATATTTAATAATTTATATATAGTTTGGGTTTAAGAGACATAATAGATAAAATATCTATATTAAAATTATTTTTAATATGTTAATAATTTTATTTATTATTTTTATATTATTTTTGGTTGAAAGTAATATGGGTTCAGTTGGTTTCATTCTCTATTCATGCGATCTTATAGTCGTGAAAAAGTGCAGAGTTTTATTTTATAAAGTGCAACATATTGTATAGTAAGGTGCAACATATTGATGTATAAAGTGCACTCCTGTAATTTTGTTATGTTGGCATGCTTGTGTTTTATGTGGGCAGATGATGTGATGGATGTTAAAATATTATGTAGATCTATTTTTTAGATTTAAGTTGTGTGGTATTTTGGTGGAACTATTAACGTTAGTAGTGGAGTGTGATGATAAAATGTAGTTTGTTGTTTTATAAAGTGCGCCGTGTTGATTTATAATGTGCAATATGTTGTTTTATAAAGTGCATCATGCTGATATATAAAGTGCACTATTTTATGATTACATATATGATTACATATAAATTATGTGTTTTTTATATGTAATCACATATATGATTACATATATAAAGTGCACTATTTTATGATCACATATATGATTACATATAAATTATGTGTTTTTTAAAAGTATATTATAGTATATATAATTGTAAATCAAATTAACCTAAATAATTGAAGTGAATTATTATTTAGTATTGTAAAAGTATATTATTATTATTATTATTATTATTATTATTATTATTATTATTATTATTATTATTATTATTATTATTATTTTGTACAAATTCAAACTGAAATCGAACCGAAATAATTTAGTTATTTTGTTGGTTGATCAAATTAACCTAAATAATCAAACTAATTATTTTTAATATTATAAAAATAGATCAATTATGTTAATATGTTTATGTAATATTTATATTATTTTTTTTGTTGAATATACATAATAAATATATGTATAGAAATAATATAAAAAAATACTATGGGTAAGATGCAAAGTCAGAGAAAGCTTGAACAATTTCCATCGGCTCCAATATCAGCACTTGAAAAATGTGGGACCAATGTAAGCATATATGTATAAAAAATAAAAATTAATATAAAAAATAATATTTTTATATATTTTTTATGAATTATAAATTTAGCCTATAGGATAAATTGAAATATATTCAAAATTCTTAAATTGCAATGAAGTCCTTTGAGTTTATCTAATTCTCAACTTGATGCCCAAAAAAAGAAAATGAATTTTACTTCTAAATTTCATAAATCTGTCTATTCAACTTTCATTCTTCATCTGCTGCGAGTCGACCACTTCCCGCGGCGCCTTATGGCGGGTCTCGACGGTGGTGGCCGGTGGTTGGTGTCTGCGAGAGGCGGCGGAGCTCGGTGGTCGGACTGCGCCTGGAGGTCATACTTTGTCTGGAGGTCACCAGTTATTCCGTTCGTCGGTGTCGGGTTGTGCGCCTTGGTCGCCGGTTGCTATCGGATGGGTCAGCTTCACCAGAGACGAGACGAGCCGCGGCGGCCGGTAGAAGGGCAGTGACGGGACTTGGTTTGTGCGAGAGAGAGAAAGAGAGAGAGAGAGAGAGAGAGAGGGAGTGAGAGAGAGAGTGGGAGAGATTGGAGAAGGATAGTGGTAGCAGAGATTCTCCGGCGGCTGCGGTGCGTCACTCCGGCGGTGGCAGGATTTTTTTCCGGCGGAAGGGTCAAATACTTCTGCAAGCATCTTCTGTCAAAAGTTGTGTGTGTGTGTAAGAGAGAGTGAGAGGGGGAGAGAGAGACACGTGAGTGAGATGGAAAAGTTGTGTGGGGATGGGGCCCAATAATGTAGATGATTTTTAAAATGTCTAAATTACCCTTAATGAAGTATAATTTTGACTTTTTTTTTAGTCATTAGATCATCCGATCTAATGACTGCGGTGTATTCTTATTTCTTTCATTAAGCACCTTTCTCACTTGAACCCAACCCTATATATATATATATATATACATATATAATAGTGGGTCCTGGGGTAACAGATGGCTCTGGACAGTCGCCCGGCCCACCCTATCCCAAGGCCGACCCTACTTTGAGGTTCAGTGTCCTTACGTCGTTTTGTTAGTGATAATTTCTTGATCTATGATATATGTATAGCAAACAAACAGAATTAGTAGCTTACTATTCAAACATAAGGGCCAATTTAGCAAAATTGTTTGTATAAACTAATTTTCTCATGACACATTTTTTTCTTTTTGAATTTTGATGCTTATTACTAGTTTATTCTATATATTAATTATGTTAATATGTTTATGTTTTTTTGTTGAATAACATAATAAATATATGTATAGAAATAATATAAAAAATACTATGGGTAAGATACAGAGTCAGAGAAAGGTTGAACAATTTCCATCGGCTCCAATATCAGCACTTGAAAAATGTAGGACCAATGTAAGCATATATGAATAAAAAAGAAAACTAATATAAAAATAATATTTTTATATATTTTTTATGAATTATAAATTTAGCCCATAGGGTAAATTGAAATATATTCAAAATTCTTAAATTGCAATGAAGTCCTTTGAGTTTATCTAATTCTCAACTTGATGCCCAAAAAAAGAAAATGAATTTTACTTCTAAATTTCATAAATCTGTCTATTCAACTTTCATTCTTCATCTGCTGCGAGTCGACCACTTCGCGCGACGCCTTATGGCGGGTCTCGACGGTGGTGGCCGGTGGTTGGTGTCTGCGGGAGGCGGCGGAGCTCGATGGTCGGACTGCGCCTGGAGGTCGCCAGCTATTCCGTTCGTCGGTGTCGGGTTATGCGCCTTGGTCACCGGTTGCTATCGGATGGGTCAGCTTCACCGGAGACGAGACGAGCCGCGGTGGCCGGTAGAAGGGCAGTGACAAGACTGGGTTTGTGCGAGAGAGAAAGAGAGAGAGAGAGAGAGAGAGAGAGAGAGAGAGAGGGAGTGAGAGAGAGAGGGAGAGATTGGAGAGGGATAGTGGTGGCAGAGATTCTCCGGCGGCTGCGGTGCGTCACTCCGGCGGTGGCAGGATTTTTTTCCGGCGGAAGGGTCAGATACTTCTGCAAACATCCTCTGTCAAAAGTTGTGTGTGTGTGTAAGAGGGAGTGAGAGGGGGAGAGAGAGACACGTGAGTGAGATGGAAAAGTTGTGTGGGGATGGGGCCCAATAATGTAGATGATTTTTGAAATGTCTAAATTACCCTTAATGAAGTATAATTTTGACTTTTTTTTAGTCATTAGATCGTACGGTGTATTCTTATTTCTTTCATTAAGTACCTTTCTCACTTGAACCCAACCCTATATATATATATATATACACAATATAATAGTGGGTCCTGGGGTAACAGATGGCCCTGGACAGTCGCCCGGCCCACCCTACCCCAAGGCCGACCCCGCTTTGAGGTTCAGTGTCCTTACGTCATTTTGTTAGTGATAATTTCTTGATCTATGATATATGTATAGCAAACAAACAGAATTAGTAGCTTACTATTCAAACATAAGGGCCAATTTAGCAAAATTGTTTGTACAAACTAATTTTCTCATGAAACATTTTTTTCTTTTTGAATTTTGATGCTTATTACTAGTTTATTCTACAATCTATAGATTTCAAAACTATCTTAGTTGTGAATACTATTTTATATCTTAAGAAACTGACAACATGGTTTTTGTGACTTATAACACATCACACGAATACCGACTCCAATATCCACTACAAAAAAATGGATAAAAATAAGCCATAAAGCATGTTTCAACAACTAGAGCGAGGGGTGTAGAGTTGTCCTTGAGAGTACAATCAAACTCAAGTGCCTTGAAATGCTTGGCTTTCATGAAAAGTGATTGATATATATTGCCCCTGCCTCGCCCTCTCCTGTTCGGCTTTATGTTGGGGTTGAAAAACGGCGGCTCCTCCGACGAGGCTAGTCAGTTTGGTTTCTCGGTGTTTGGTCTCTCTCTAGACTAGTAAGGTTTTTAGGGCTCAGATCAGAGCTCGATTTTTATCTCCTCACCATATTTGGTTAGTTGTTCGAGTCCAACGGAGTTTTCAAATCTGGGGCTTTTGATCTACGATCTGTTTTTAGTTTTTGGTTTTGAGGATTGGCATGTGTGTTCGGGCATGTGGCAGTAGCGGTGGGCTAGCAGAAGCATGAGAGGTTTTATTCTAATTTTTTAGTTGTGTTTT
>BKCP01003780.1:1032747-1061697 GCA_008636005.1 Striga asiatica
TGCAATGATGTTGTGATATATTGAGTTGGTTCTAACGATCAAATAATCCCACTACCACATTAACTCACTACTAATCCCACTACAACGTCAACACATGTAATACTTGGCAACTGAAACTGCGATCAAATAACCCCACTACCACATTAACTCACTACTTAATCCCCCTACAACATTAACACATGCAATACTTGGCAACTGAAAGTGCGATCAAATAACTCACTACTTAATCCTACCGCAATGTTAACACATGCAATATTTACTAACTGCCGACCACTAATGCAAATACTTAATAACTATCGAACACTACTTAATCTTACTACCAAACCACTACTTAATCCCACTCTAGGCAACTGAAACTGCGATCAAATTGAGTCAAATGATACTTAATCCCACTCCAGGCAACTGAAACTGCGATCAAATTGAGTCATCTTACATACGATTGTTCAATAATTTATTATTTATTAATTATTAATCTTTTTTTTTATAATTATTAAATTTTTTATTTCAGAGAGGAACAAAAAAGTTATACCGCCATGCTTATATTTGTTATGAAGAATGAAGAATGTTTTTGTATTATTCATTTTGGATATTCCTTAAGTATTTCATATCAAATTTCACCATTATTAGATATAATTTATATGTACAAAATTTAAAACAAGTAAATGTTTTAATGAATACATGACAATTATAATTTTAATGGAACACGTGCATAGCATCCATGTAATTGTCAAGACATTCCCAAACTAGAAAGCACATCATGAAACCCACAATTAAAAATTACTAAAAAAAGCATGATTTTGAAAACCGAACCGGACCGGCCGGTCCAACCGGTTGGACCGGGAACCGGCCTTCATTCCGGTCCGACTTGCTACATCTAACCGCCCAGCATTCGAACCGGCCAAAAACCGGTTGAACCAGTGAACCGGAACCGGTTCGAATTGTTCACCGGTTCAAACTTTTGAATTTGAAATTTGTTGATTGTGAAGTGGCTTAAATAGCACACATTTTTTACTTGTGTTTCCAATGTGGGATATGTTCCCTTGCTAAAATTATTGGGCCAATATTGGGCCTTACAAGCAATATTATTTTTATTAAAAAAAATATATTATTTTTTAAATTTGACTATCTATTGGGCTATATCTATTCCCAATTTATTCAAAAAGAAATAAACAAATTATTATTGTTTGTTATGTACATTATTTTTATTTTTATTTTTTTGATCAATAATAAATGATTTAGAATGAAAATAGGGTTGTTATTATCTCTATTTTGTAACTTAAATATAGTTTAAAATTTTAAATAAAAAAAATAAAAAAAATTATAAACATTAATAAACATTGTCGGTTGTATCTATTATTGAGTTATTATTTAGAGAAATGTCATACATTAAAAAATTAATGAATAAAATATATATAATTATATATTATACATATAAAATAAATAAAAAGTTCTATATTATTCAAAACGATTCGATCACTGGTCCGACCAGTGAACCATTGAACCAGTAGTTTCACCAGTTCGATGACCGGTTCGATTTTCAGAACCATGAAAAAAGAATGTGTTGTCTAATTATATATAGTAAGAGCGTGTTTGTTTGCTAAGACATGATTAGATAATTTTAATCTTATGACACAAGATTGGGGTGTAGAGATAAAAACCATCTCGTGTTTGTTATCCTTGATCAATGCAAGTTGGGATTATTGTTTTAAAATGTGTTTTATGTTTGTTATCCTAGATTCAAATTAAGATAACAAGCACAATTACATATGTGGCCCCCACAATTAAAATGTGTTATTTTTTTGTTCTTTTATTTGAATATTTTTTTAATATAATTTATATGCATGGCCATGTTTAGTGCAGTATTTTAGTTCGNGCATGCCGCGTTCTGTGTTAATTTTGTGTTCGTAATTATTTTTGTTCTGTCTCATATGACATATTTACATTTGGTCAAGTTAAGAACAGATTCTGCATGCCATTTCCTTTTTTTCCATTTCGAATTTATGAACAAATTTTGCAATATGTTCTTCAAACCATTAATCATGAGAAAGTAGAACAAAATTATCAGCTTTCTTATCCCGTGAACCTTTTTCCTTTCCTTTTCCTTATATGTCAATCAATCATACATACATATAGGGGTGTCCGTGCATGAAGACAAAGTTGTACAATGGATGGTTGGTTTCTGCAGCTTTTAAAGACTTGCAACACATGCAAGATTCTTTTAACCATCATGCCCCTTATTGACTATACAAGTGGCGTACAAAAGAGGTTTTTTATTTCTTTTTTTCTTTAGAGGGAATCCAATGTGTGTTGTTGCAGTTTTAGACAAATTTTCACTATAAAACTATAACACATCCTCATGAGCCGATGCCTCGCCTTAACTTGTTTCTTTCTCGGTTCACCTCGCTTGCTTTTAATTTTTTCTTTCTCGGTTCAATCCAAACACAATGCCTTGCCTTTCCACCCCTATAACGCAAGATGAATGCTTGCACGACGGTCGTTGGACAAAATAGGCCGACAATGTTTTCGTTGACTTGCTAATTGAGTCGCATGTTCTTGGGAAGTGGAATAATGGTCGTCCCGGGCGTGCAGTTTTCGATTATTGCCGCTCTGTTTTCATTGGCGAGCTCGAACTTATTTATAGCCACGATGAATTTGATGAGAGATTCGACTTTATTCAAAAGCAGTACCAAGTTTTTAGCTGGATGCTAGGAAAGCCCGGTTTGCATCAGTGCATTCAATCGAATATCCTGACTGCTCCGGTTGCCGTTTGGGACGATGTCTTTGAGGTACCGGTTCAGTTTATAATTTTTTTTGTAGCGGTCACTCAGATTTTTGCATTCACTACTAATGCTTTCGGATTTTAAATTTATGTAAATATTACATAATCCAATTTTTAAACACGACTGAAAGATTTTTTGAGTTATTTTAGTCCGACGCTTTTAGCGTTGCTTATCAACATTCCGATGACCCACGCTAGGCGGACTTGTGTTTCATGTTTGAGGAGGTGTGTTCTACAAATCCAAGATCTGAAGTTGTTCTTGACCGCAACGCTACAAAGCTTTTTTTGCTCTCCCTGCTGCACGAACAAATGTGGTTTCTGACAATTCCTATCACAATGCTTTGCAAACGCTTTGTAGTTGCAACAACGCTCCTCCCCAACATGGTGCGCCGCACGACACCTCTTGTGAAAGCTCCATCAACACGCATGCCCATGTCTTAATAAATAGGGCGGGCAGTCGAGCCCCATTGCGCATCCCACGTCCACCGCACAAGCCAGACCCGTCTTCATGCAAGGGTTCGACTAGCGATCCTCACGTTTAAAGTGTCACGCATGTTACTATTTAGAACCGATTATGCGCCTAATATATGTTTTCCATGTGCTTTAGTGTTTTGTGTGTATTGTGGTGTAACGCAGACAAACTATGGTTGAAGATGTTTTTATGTACCTTCGTTATTGACGTTTATTTGAACTATGCCTACCTAACATTGAATGCAAAATATTTTCTGTCTTCTATATTGGAGAGTGAATTTTATTTTGTTGGTTTTAGTGGACATGATATCTTTCCCAATTAAATCGGCCTAAGAAATGGCAATACCACTTTTTGTAACATTACACATAACAAGCCCAACCTTTTGGATAGTTTTGTTTTTAGTTAATGACATTCAATTTCTATTTAGTTTCTCTAAGTTGGGATCTCAAACTTGGGAATTGTGTATTTTTAAATGGGTGGTTTGTTGAGAATAGTTTCAATAAACTCTTGTCCAAAGTAGAAAATATAAGATAAATATGTATACTTCATTTAACCGAAAAAGACATGAGGAAAATAATCATACTTAGATACAAAGCATACGGACTTTGGCAATATAGTACATACAAAATGATGCCACTTACCCATACAACATAACTCATAGAGAACTTCTACCATTAAGACACCAAGAAAAAACCAAAACGTAATTCAAGTCTGGAAGGCCCATCTACTAGTAATTAAGCCATTATATAATGCAAACACATAATAAGACCTTGACTCACATCTACTCCGAGTCAACACAGGAGGCAACATTTGTGTCGAGATCCATTTCATCCGGTGCCTCATCCGATTTAATGTCGACCACATCGACTGGGGCGGGTTCAGCCACGTACTCCTCCTTGTAATGTTCCTCTACTTCCACGTCAACTTAAAGTTCATGCACATTATTGGCACCGCTGTTCATGTACTCTACCCCGGCGGCCCCGGCACCCTCGTCATTCCCGAAATCCAAGTCAGCACCATCAGCACCGTTTGCCCCGTTGGGGTCATCGGCAACAACAATTTTCTCATTCGTGTCGTCAAACATGATGGGCTCATGGACTCTTTCACCGGGCTCCATGTGCACACCAGCCGCACCTGCAACGCCCCGATCAGTGAATAAAATGTAACCATTTCACTTGTTCGACTTTAAAGTGAAATCGGTAGTCTTTGAACCCTAGAGTTGTTCGACTAAGTATTTTTAAGAACTATTATGCGAATTATATGTTTATAGTAGTGTGTATATGTGTATTGTGTGCTCATTATGTTAGTTTATAAGTTCGACTGTTCGTTCGTACCGATTATCGGAGATCGTGAGTTGAGCCCTAGTCGAGCGATCGAGTGCCTTATTTCAAGCTAACTGAGCCACCAAGCCTTGTATCGAGGGTTTAATATTTTAGCAAGTCTTTAGCATTTTATTCTCATCCTTGGTGTGGTTGTGAATGCCAAATATAGTTAAGGGACCGAGCGCGCCCTAGCCATAGCACACGGGTGCATCAGCGCTAGTCACTTGAGCCCGAGCGTCACAAGCCTATGAGTCTTGAACCAAGACCTTAGTCCACTCATTCATCATTCATCAATCCATACGTGTGTTTATAAGAGTTATTAGTCATACTTTAAACCATTTTGAGCACTAAGAAGCATTTCTTAATTAAATCCACCATTAGCCTTATTATATGTCTAAGCATACATGAGTGGGACGTTTTTTTTAGTCTCATGTGTAAGAGCATGTTCCCTCACTTGCAAAACCAGACATCTCCAGCCCCTTTGCAGTCCACTAATTCGGCACTAACCAGCCTTAGTGCTCTACATCATGTGCAAAGTCCTCCCATGCACCTAGAAGTTAGTTTGCACATGTTCTTGTCTCTACTAGTGTTCCCTCTCCTTTTGCTTAATTTCTCACGCCCCTTTGGCAGATATAAGACCTCATTTTCAGCTTCTTAAGTACTCATTTGTTTCATCAACATTTACTTAGCATATTAGAGAGAAAAGTCATGCAAACACTTAAGAAAAACCATAATGTAGAGAGTAATCCATGAAAATCCCATGTGCATAGTTGTGCTCATTTTCGAGCTCTAAGCGTAAAAACTTCATGCCCTCAGCATAATATCCTTCTTAACTCATTCTACACTCACCATAGAAGAGTTTTAAGGCTTTAAGTTCAAGAAAATTCAAAGATAAGCAAGCATAAAGTCGAAGACTAGGAGAGGAAAGCTGGTGGCAACATATTCAAGTTCTCTCACGTTTTTATTGAAGATTAAAAGCTTGGTATGCTCAAATATTTTCAGAATCATAAAATAGATGAAATAAGGAGTTTATTGATATATAATTGAGCTATATAGATTCAGGCTTTAAGTAGTTTCAAGCATGCTTAATGTTTAATCCTCCCATATTTTCTTGCCTGTTCTATATGTTATGTTTCATGCGTTTTTGGCTATGCTATAACAATTCTGAGAAGGTAAAAATCTTATGGCTATTGTTTGTGGAAAAAAGGAGTTCATGGGATCAAGAATAAAGTCAATTGTCTTAGTATAACTCGAGTTATTGATTTTTAAAGTTAGACATGCAAGTTGAACTTTACATACGCGAATTTTGTTTTGACTTCAAACATGAATAACTCAAGTTATACTCAGGATAAAATTATGAAATTTTATGGACATGTTTGTATATGAGTTAAGAGCCTGAATACTAAATTTCATGATTTTAGCATAAGAGATGAGTGAGTTATAAGTATTAGACCGAATGCATGTCGAGTTGATCTTTGATACTTTAGAACACCCCCAATACTTGCGGGATTTATGTAAAATTTTAAGGGACATTTCTTGTATGAGTTGTGAGTAATGTCACCAAGTTTAAGCTTCAGAGGACAAGAGTACGATTTTATAAAATTATTTCAATGCATGGGTGCAAAGTGCATTTTATGTGCTAAGATTGAAATGCTAGTTAGCCATGCTATTTATGCTCAAAGGAGATGGAATTTGTACAGCATGTACATGTCTATGTCTACTAATTAACTACCAAATGTGATGATTTTTGGAGACTCGTATGAATTTTTAAAATTCATGAAGTTAGTAGGTCGATTAAATTTGATCTAAATCGACTTTATGTGATAAATCTTGATTTGATTGAACTACATGAGTAGACATGACTTAGTATAAGTTAAGTGGCCGGAGAGGGTCACCTCCCTGCCCTGACCAGCAAGCAGCCAGTGCCGCAAGGTCAGCTTACGCGCGCGTGCTGCCCGGACCGAGCCTAGGTCACCAGTCGAACCCGAGCCGGTTCGGTAAGCGGACCCGATTCGACTGAGTTAGACCGGCTGGTTCAAACCAGATTAAGATAGACCGATAAATTCAGTTTCCAAGATTCAGTCAAATTTTATCCGGAAACGCTAGATCAGTCCAGTCGAGCAAAATAGCAAGTCCAGTTTACTTGTTTACATGATCTTATTTGTTTTGTTATGTATGCTTGTAATTATTTATCTGTAATCTGCCTTATCTGCCTGCCTGCTTATCTGTTATAATATAAAATGATCATTTCAAATTAAGTTTAGCAGTCAAGCAAAATACTTAGATTATTTTGCTTGTATATGTTTGGTAGCTTGAGGAGAGTCGAGCCTCCGACAGCTACCCTAGATTATTCCAGCACTTGTTCAGTCCTTGTTCAGTATAACAGGTGGGGGCCCTGCACTGGGTATTATATTGCCTATCATCTTGTACCATTTATGAGGTATGTATGTAAATAAATTTTACCCGAATGGTCCAGTTTAATCGTTCGTGGTCCAGTTTATGTTGACTCCCAGTAGAGTCACTCGCCCAGTACAATTTTGACTCCCAGTAGAGTCATCCTGGGTTTCTGGGAAGGCGACCCCCAGAACGTGATCACTTGAGAACCGACTAGTTACCGGTAACCTGCACCAGTACAGTATAGTTTTATTTATGTATATGCTGAGCTTATGATATTCGATTATATGTGCTGTTTATTCAGTGCTGGTTCTTGCGGAGTACAGTGGATGAGTACTCACGCCCCACTATTATCTTTTTAGGTGATGGAGTGCAACCCGGAGCGTGAGCCGAGCATGGTGGTGTGGTGGTGTCCGAATCAGCTGGACATTTGTTTATGTTTATGTTATGTTGACATGTATAAATAATTTCAGACTGTACTGTTCTTTATTTTACGCTTCTGTGCTGCCAACCCGGACCTAATATGTATGCACGTTTAATTGTCCCTCATCCGTATTTTCCCCAGTCAGATTTTTATATGTTGATTTGGGTACGTGCATAAGTAACAAGAAGAGAAGTAAGTCAAGTCAGTAAGTAGCATCTCGCAAGTCAATAAAGTTTAAACGTTTTTCGAAAACAGTATAAGTATATTTCGAAAACAACCGCGAAAATTTTACCCAATTTTTTGTGAGTCAAAGTTATAGTAGGCGGGGTGTTACAACTTGGTATTAGAGCGCAGTTAGCGTTTCTGTAGACCAAAAGTCAGTCAAGTTACCACACCACGCTCACGCTCGCGCTGCCTCCGAGGTAAGTCACCTAAACCAGTCTTCATTTTTGCAAGTGCTTATTCAAATTCAAGTATGGGGCCTAGATAACTATTCTCCTGTAAGACAGATAACTCTAGAGAGAGAACTCTAGAAAGAACTAAGTCCGAGAACTCTAGTCAAAGTCAGAACTCGAATTAAAAGTCAGAACTCTAGTTCGATCTCTAGTCGAACTCTAGCATTACGAGTTAGTGACTCATAAAGAAATCTGTGACTTATCTAGAATTTAGCGTTTCTCTCAGCTATACTGAATTTCAACTCTTATTCTGATCAAGTATACGGTTAATTATCTAGATGGCACGCCGTAGAGAGCAAGCTCAGCAGGAGATGACCCAGTCAGTTGTAGTCGCCCAATTTCGCGACTATAATCCCGAGAAGTTATGGGATAAAGAGATCCTCGCCTAGTAGACGAGTGGATCCAGGGTCTCGAGCAGATTTTCGAGATCACTAAGTGTTCAGATAGGCACCGAATTCTCTGTGCCCAGCTTCAGATGACGGGAGATGCCCGTCTATGATAGACAACCAGTATCATGTCGCTAGTTATCTAGACAAATGATCACTACAAGTTTTTGGGATCGTTAATCCGAACCCATCCCAGAAATCTGCCGCCTATTCAGCGGCATAGCCAAAGAAGGCAAATGGGTTTATCCCCGAATTCTGAAGGGGCAAGTGAGGAAGAGTTGGCTATCAAGATATTCGATTTCAAAAACCGATTAAGCCATTCACTACGTACTAGTTGACCCTTCTAGAGGTCATAAGTACTCACTTGCTACCAGAACGTAAAAGAGCTTGTTAACCGGAACTCTAGCCAAGCTAGGTGTTTTCGGCAAATCATTAACAAATTCCTTGAGTCTAGTGTAGCTATTTCTTAATGGCTATACTGTTCTAGTCCAATGGTTAGTGGCTATGAAGAATGCTGTCCCACAGAGCTCCAACACCACCCGTAGTCGAGAACCAATTCCAGTGAATGGTGGAACGACGACGAGCATTTGAGAAAGAAGGATGAGTAAGGTGAGCGGACATGGGATCGGCCCAGAGAAGTTCTGGAAGTCAAGTTCTATCCGCGCCCTATTCGCGATGGGATGGAGCAAGAATTCTATACCCTTAACCAGGCAAGGGCAACAGAACAACCAGTTGCTATGTCTGGCATGTTTTCTTTGGGCAACGTTCTAGTTTGCCTTTTTTACACCAGGACGACCCATTCGTTCGTCTCCACAAAGTGTCTCGAAGATGTAAAGGTCCAGAGAGTGGGTATCGTCGACCCCTTGAGATCAACTTAGTCTCAGGGAGGAAGACAATGACGCACTCTTTGGCCAAGTATTAGCAGAAGATGGACTGTCCAGGCTACATTGTGAACATCGTCGGGTAATCATTGGAGGAGTGGACGCATAGAAACATTCCAGTTGTGCGCGACTTCATCGACATCTTTCCAGGAGTAGTTGCCAGGAGCGCCACCGAACCGCCAAATGGATTTTGCGATCGATCGGGTACCAGAGGCAGCACCATTATTGAAGGCACCTTATCGAATGGCCCCGAAGGAGTTGCAAGAGCTAAAAACTCAAATTCAGGAGTTACACAAGCTTGATTTCATTCGACCGAGTGTTTCACCCTGGGGAGCACCTGTCCTTTTTGTCAAGAAGAAGGATGGGACCATGCGCATGTGCATCGACTACCGGGATCTAAACCGGTTGACGGTGAAGAACAAATATCCACTCCCCAGGATAGAAGATCTGTTCGATCAATTGAGGGTGCCAGAGTGTTTTCCAAGATCGATCTCCGCTCTGGTTACCATCAGCTGAGAATCAAGGAGGCCGATGTGGCCAAGACCGCTTTCAGAACTCGATACGGGCACTATGAGCTCGTTGTGATGCCGTTCGGTTTGAGCAATACACCGGCGGTATTCATGGATCTCATGAACCGTGTCTTCCATCCCTTCCTAAACCAGTTTGTTATCGTCTTCATTGATGACATCTTGGTCTATTCTCGTAGTCCGGAGCAGCACGAGGAGCATTTGAGGATCGTGTTGCAGACTCTTAGACGGGAGAGGCTTTATGCCAAGTTCTCCAAATGTGAATTCTGGCTTGATCGAGTTGCTTTTTTTGGCAACATTGTTACGGCGGGAGGAATAGAGGTTGACCCATTGAAGATCGAGGCAGTCTGGAACTGGTCAGCACCGAAGAATGCCACTGAGGTTCGTAGTTTCCTCAGATTAGTTGGCTATTACAGGCGTTTCATTGAGGGGTTTTCCAGGATAGCCCTACCCTTGTCTCGATTGACGAGGAAATCAGTGAAGTTCGAATGGAGTTACCGTTGTGAGGCGAGCTTCCAGGAGCTCAAAGGGGCTTACGACGACGCCTGTGTTGACTATACCGGATCCCACTCAGAGTTTCACTATTTACAGTGACGCCTCGAAGTTGGGTCTAGGCTGCGTACTGGTGCAAGAAGGCAGGGTTGTGGCTTATGCTTCTCGTCAGCTAATGCCGCACGAGGAGAACTACTCGACTCATGACCTTGAGTTGGCAGCAGTGGTTCACGCCCTGAAGATTTGGAGGCATTATCTGTCGGCGGCAGATGTGAGATTTTTACCGACCACAAGAGCCTACAGTATATCTTCACCTAGAAAGAGCTCAACATGCGTTAGAGGCGATGGTTAGAGTTGGTGAAAGATTATGACTGTACCATTAACTATTATTCGGGCAAGGCGAACGTAGTTGCCGACGCCCTCAGCCGTAAGGGAAAGGGCGAGTTGACCTGTATGATCACTCAGCAGCGTCAGTTGATTCATGAGTTCGCTCGGATGCAGCTAGAAGTGGTCGAGTCACCTCCTAAGTTGCCAGTTGTGGGAGGTACTCGAGCTATGAGAGTGTGGCCCATGATACGAGATAGGATTCGGCGGGATCAAGCCTTCGACGAGTTCGTGCGCTCGATGGGGGCAAAGATTCATGCTGGAGTAGTAGAGGGCTTTTACCGAGGCACATATGGTGCCTTGTAGTACAAGGGAAGAATTTTTGTGCCATACGTCGAGGCTCTGAAGAAGAGGATCTTGACAGAGGCGCACAGTGCTCCATACTTGGTGCACCCCGGTAGCACCAAGATGTATCACGACTTGAAAGGGTCGTTTTGGTGGAAGGGGATGAAGCGAGATGTCGCCGAGTTTGTCGAGAAGTGCTTGGTTTTCTAGCAAGTGAAGGCCGAGCACAAGGTCTCACCGGGACTCTTACAGCTTTTAGAGATCCCGCAGTGGAAGTGGGAGAAGCTGGCCATTGACTATGTCACGGGATTACCGATGTCGCCCGAACATCACGATGCAGTATGGGTTGTAGTGGACCATCTGACGAAGTCGGCCCACTTTATGCCAGTCAGGATGGACATGTCCATGGAGCAGCTAGCCGAGACGTACCTTCGTTGAATCGTTTGACTTCATGGTGTTCCTGCCGAGATTGTATCAGATCGTGATCCCCGGTTTACTGGCCATTTCTGGGAGAGTCTGAACGAGTCCATGGGGACGAAGTTAAAGTTTAGCTCCGCTTATCACCCACAGACCGATGGGCTGTCGAAACGGACCATCCAGACGCTTGAGGACATGCTTCGAGCTTGCCTAGAGCGAGGTGGTTCGTGGGAGAAGTTATTACCCACTGTGGAGTTTGCCTACAACAACAGCTATCACTCGTCGATCAAAGTGGCCCCGTTCGAAGCTTTGTACGGGCGCAAGTGCCGCTCACCCCTTTATTGCAATGAAGTCGGCGAGAAACAGGTTCTCAGTCCCAGTTGATCTAGGACACGGTGCAGAAGGTCGCTGAGATTCGAGCGAGGCTGAGAGAGGAACAGAGCCGACAAAAGGCCTACTCTAACAAGCGCAGAAGGGAGCTTGAGTTTGAGCAGGGAGACAAAGTGTTCCTGAAAGTCACGCCGATGAAGGGCGTTGTACGTTTCGGGAAGAGGGGGAAGCTGTAGCCCCGTTTCATAGGGCCATTCGAGATTCTTGAACGAGTTGGCGTAACAGCCTACCGTCTAGCGTTACCCCTAGAGCTCTCAGGTGTACACAACGTCTTCCATGTGTCGATGTTAAGAAAGTATGTGTACGATCCGTGCCACGTAGTGAACTTTGATGAGTTAGAGGTCAAGCAGAACCTGACATATGGTGTGCAGCCGGTTGCAGTGCTGGACCGAAAGATCCGTCGGCTGAGGAACAGAGATATAGAGCTCGTAAAAGTTTGCTGGAGTCGCCATGACGAGTAGGAAGCCACTTGGGAGAGAGAGGCCGAGATCAGAGCTCGATTTCCAGATTTTGAGTTTTGAGTTATATCAGTTGTACCTTGTGTACTTTTATTTTCTGTTTTGTATATAGTTTTGTAGTAGGAGTTCTGGCCTAGCACCTTAGTTTTGCATTTTCGAGGATAAAAATATTTTAAGGAGGATAGGTTGTAACGCCCCCATCAGTGAATAAAATGTAACCATTTCACTTGCTTGACTTTAAAGTGAAATCGGTAGTCTTCGAACCCTAGAGTTCTTCAACTAAGTATTTTTAAGAGTTATTATGCGAATTATGTGTTTATAGTTGTGTTTATATGTGTATTGTGTGCTCATTATGTTAGTTTATAAGTTCGATCGTTTGTTCGTACCAATTATCGGAGATCGTGAGTTGAGCTCTAGTCGAGCGATCGCGTGCCTTATTTCAAGCTAACTGAGCCACCAAGCCTTGGATCGAGGGTTTAATATTTTAGCAAGTCTTTAGCATTTTATGCTTGTCCTTGGAGTGGTCGTGAATGCCAAATATAGTTAAGGGACCGAGCGCGCCCTAGCCATAGCACGCGGGTGCATCCGAGCTAGTCACTCGAGCCTAAGCGCGCACAAGCCTATGAGCCTTGAACCAAGACCTTAGTCCACTCATTCATCATTCATCAATCCATACGTGTGCTTATAAGAGTTATTAGTCATATTTTAAACCATTTTGAGCACTAAGAAACATTTCTTAAGTCAAATCCACCATTAGCCTTATTATATGTCTAAGCATGCATGAGTGGGACGTTTTTTTTAGTCTCATGTGTAAGAGCATGTTCCCTCACTTTTTACCATGCAAAACTAGACTTCTCCAGCCCCTTTGCAGTCCACTAATTCGGCACTAACCAGCCTTAGTGCTCTACATCATGTGCAAAGTCCTCCCATGCACCTAGAAGTTAGTTTGCACATGTTCTTGTCTCTACTAGTGTTCCCACTCCTTTTGCTTAATTTCTCACGCCCTTTTGGCATATATAAGACCTCATTTTCAGCTTCTTAAGTACTCCTTTCTTTCCTCAGTATTTACTTAGCATATTAGAGAGAAAAGTCATGCAAACACTTAAGAAGAACCACAATGTCGAGAGTAATTCATGAAAATCCCGAGTGCATAGTTGTGCTCATTTTCGAGCTCTAAGCATCAAACCTTCATGCCCTCAGCATAATATCATTCTTACCTCATCCTACACTCACCATAGAAGATTTTTAAGGCTTTAAGTTCAAGAAAATTTGAAGAGAAGCAAGCATAAAGTCGAAGACAAGGAGAGGAAAGCTGGCAGCAACATATTCAAGTTCTCTCATGTTTTTCTTGAAGATTAAAAGCTTGTTATGCTCAAATCTTTTCAGAATCATAAAATAGATGAGATAAGGAGTTGATTGATATATAATTGAGCTATATAGATTCAGGTTTTAAGTAGTTTCAGGCATGCTTAATGTCTAAGTGCTCTCATATTTTCTTGCCTGTTCTATATGTTATGTTTCATGCGTTTTTGGCTATGCTATAAAAATTCTGGGAAGATGCATATTTTATATCTATTTCTTGTGGAAAAGAGGAGTTCATAGGATCAATAATGAAGTCAATTGGCCTAGTATAAATCGAGTTATTGATTTTTAAAGTTAGACATGAAAGTTGAACTTTACATACGATAATTCTATTTTGACTTCAAACACGAATAACTCAAGTTATACTCAGGATAAAATTATGAAATTTATGGAAATTTTTATATATGAGTTAAGAGCCTTAATACCAAATTTCATGATTTTATCATAAGAGATGAGTGAGTTATAAGTATTAGACCGAATGCATGTCGAGTTGAATTTTGATACTTTAAAACTCCCCCAATACTTGCGGGATTTATGTGAAATTTTAAGGGACATTTCTTGTATGAGTTGTGAGTAATGTCACAAAGTTTAAGCTTCAGAGGACACGAGTACAATTTTATAAAATTATTTGAATGCATGGGCGTAAAGTGCATTTATGTGCTAAGATTGAAATACTAGTTAGCCATGCTATTTATGCTCAAAGGAGATGGAATTTGTACAGCATGTACATGTATATGTCTACTAATTAACTGCAAAATATCATGATTTTTGGAGACTCGTATGAACTTTTAAAATTCATAAAGTTAGTAGTTCGATTAAATTTGATCTAAATCGACTTTATGTGATAAATATTGATTTGATTGAATTACATGAGTAGACATGACTTACTATAAGTTAAGTGGCCGGAGAGGGTCACCTCCCCGCCCTGACCGGTAAGCAGCCAGTGCCGCACGATTAGCGTACGCGAGCGTGCTGCCCGGACCGAGCCTAGGTCACCAGTCGAACCCGAGCCGGTTCGGTAAGCGGACCCGGTTCGACTGAGTTAGACCGGTTGGTTCAAACCGGATTAAGATAGACTGATAAATTCAGTTTTCAGGATTCAGTCAGATTTTATCCGGAAACGCTAGATCAGTCCAGTCGAGCAGAATAGCAAGTCCAGTTTACTTGTTTACATGATCTTATTTGTTTTATCTGTTTTGTTATGTATGCTTGTAATCTGCCTTATCTGTCTGCCTGCTTATCTGTTATAATATAAAATGATCATTTCAAATTAAGTTTAGCAGTCAAGCAAAATACTTAGATTATTTTGCTTGTATATGTTTGGTAGCTTGAGGAGAGTCGAGCCTCCGACAGCTACCCCAGATTATTCCAGCACTTGCTCAGTCCTTGTTCAGCATAACAGGTGGGGGCCCTGCACTGGGTATTATATTGCCTATCATCTTGTACCATTTATGAGGTATGTATGTAGATAAATTTTACCCGAACGGTCCAGTTTAATCGTTCGTGGTCCAGTTTATGTTGACTCCCAGTAGAGTCACTCGCCCAGTACAGTTTTGACTCCCAGTAGAGTCATCCTGGGTTTCTGGGGAGGCGACCCCCAGAACGTGATCACTTGAGAACCGACTAGTTACCGGTAACCTGCACCAGTACAGTATAGTTTTATTTATGTATATGCTGAGCTTATGATATTCGATTATATGTGTTGTTTATTCAGTGTTGGTTCTTGCGGAGTACAGTGGATGAGTACTCACGCCCCCACTATTATCTTTGTAGGTGATGGAGTGCAGCCCGGAGCGTGAGCCGTGCATGGTGGTGTGGTGGTGTCCGAATCAGCTGGACATTTGTTTATGTTTATGTTATGTTGGCATGTATAAATTATTTCAGACTGTACCGTTCTTTATTTTACGCTTCCGTACTGCCAACCCAGACCTAATATGTATGCACGTTTAATTGTCCCTCATCCGTATTTTCCCCAGTCGGATTTTTATATGTTGATTTGGGCACGTGCATAAGTAACAAGAAGAGAAGTAAGTCAAGTCAGTAAGTAGCATCCCGCAAGTTAGTAAGTTTAAACGTTTTTCGAAAACAGTATAAGTATATTTCGAAAACAAGCGCGAAAATTTTAGCCAGATTTTCGTGAGTCAAAGTTATAGTAGGCGGGGTGTTACAACATCTCTAATATCCCACAGCTCCACACACTCTTCGTACCATGGGAACCCAACATGACGGAAAAAGTATTCCAAATCCGTTTCCTTTGAAGTGAAAGTTGTCAATTAAAGTAAAAACTGAATATAAATTTGTAGCCAACCTACATTTGCCTACACAATGCATGCATGCATGAACTAAATAATTTTATAGAAGCCTAGTAAGGTTTACAATAATTATGCACATGAGTACGTAAAACAAACCCGACCGACGTATTCCCAGTACGTAGGAGTTACATTGACAAGACCCGATTCCGCATGCCCTCCACACCGGGAATCTCAAGAAACGTGAGGAACTCCCGAAAGTAGGTGTGCAGAGCCTTGATCTTAGCCTTAACCTTCAGCACGGAGAAATATGTTAGCATCTCTTTGGTTAGCTGTATTGAAAGGTGTGGCCATATGGAGTTGAAGAAGGAAGGTACGTTCACATCGGGAGTTTCACGGCAAATGTTGAAGGAAAGCCTATAGCACTCCCTTTCCTCATTCGCTGACCAACCGGGGTGATGATACCTCGCCACAATACGTAGCATGCTTTCATGACGATCCATTGGATTAATCTTACGATGAAAGAACCTGTAATAGAAGCAAAAGAATTTAATTTTTCGGATGCAGTAAATATGAAACTCGTCAGTTCAATTTCTTTTACCTGGTATTGATTTCTTTTTCCCTCAAAAGGGAGTTGATCTCCCCCAGCCAATTACCTCATGCAAATAAATAAGGATAAGTGACGTTGTGGTATAGTAAATTTGGTAGGTGTAATTGAATAAGACACTTAATGTTTGCTGATGGTGTATTGCAGTCAAACGTCTCTTTTTTAATGATGGCAATTGATTATGGGGTTGGAGGTTAGGTGGGGCTGTGGTTGCAGGTTTATTAATTTTGTTGCCACTAATTTAGTTTTGTCCATGATGTTGTGTGGGTGGTATGAAAAAGTGGAAGTACAATGTAGTTTTCTTCTCTTTTCTTATGTGCGGACAAATGGTGTGTTATGAAAATGTGGCCGAATAGAAGAATGTGCGGTTATTTGACTCACGAATATTTGTACACATATTTATATCTACAACAATTGAAATTTTGGGTGTATTGCTATTTGCAGTATGTTCCATAATAGATGAAATAATGTAGGCTTCAAACATTTTATAAAAATAATTATTTTTTATGAACTTTTTTTTTTTACCAATTGGACCGCTAATATCGGCAGTATCACCGGTCGGACAGGTAATATCGATGGTATTACCGGACTAGCAAACATAATCATATATATAAATATGCATAAAAATATAACCAAATGCAAAAAAGAAACAAAAAAAAAATGACCGTAATCATTAATTTGAACTTCTGAATGCCATAAACATAATAACATTGTAAGTACCTATTTAAATTTTATATCCAGTATTACCGGTTTTACTGTACGGTTCGGTACGGTGTTGAAATCATTAATCGGAAGTACCATGAACTGGGGAAAAAAAAATCAAGAATCGGGTTAAAAAGAGTTGGTTTTTTCATAAGAATTGTAATAAAAAGTAATTTTTGCAAAATTTTACGTCTAACAATTGTACACACAGTGATGCATTGAAGATGAATTCCACCAAAAATAAACTTTGCACAACCAGTAAAGCGGAAAGCACAAATCCACAAGCATAAATATGTCAAGACATTGGGAGCATGAGTGGCAAAAATTATATTACAAATCCTGGGATATCATAACATAACAGAAGTCCAAAAGTAGCTCAAAGTTTCCAGTCGTCCAAAGTTAAAGGCATAGTACGGGCAACACTAACAAAAGACAATAGAAGGTCACCCAAGTTTTAGAGCATTCATCATTCCAAATTACAATTTATTTTCGAGGATCATCTTCACCATTGAAGCTTTGTCCTCTTCGCCGACGCTAAAAAAAACGTCTATCTCTTCTTTGTTCCTATAAAAATAGTTTGTTACGATAAATTTTTGTTCGGTACTCAACATGGGAATAGACTTCAACATCTCGTAAATGTTTCTGTTGCTCCTTCTTGTCGTGCTGGACCCCAATACGTTCTACCATTTGACCCCAACATTGATCGGCTTTCTCGCATGAAGTAGACAGTAGGCCGACCACTTCAACCTCCGCATCTTTAACACGTTTACGTTTACCCACCCGTTTACCCTTCCTGGATGCACTACTCTCAACACCCTGTGGCGAAGATGACTCAATTTAATTCTCATTGGATTCCAAGTCACCATCAACCCCGCCACGCCTTACATTTTGGGTGGGGGAATCGTCACCAGTATTACTTAGTACTTCTTGCACCGCATCTGCGAAACCTGTTGCGCGGTCCTTTCCAAAATTATCGGCCCAATCACTGTAAAAGGGCCAAGACTTGTTGTGCAATCCATTCCCTTTTGGGTACACCTGCATGCATACAATGTTTGGTTGTGTACAATTGCCAAAATAAGAAATAATTTACATAAGCAAACGGAGAAAAAATTTAGTGAAGAAAGAGGAGATTAGTTGATGATTATTGCAAGCCTTCACATAATCGTTCCACACGGGCTCTTCTACTTCTAGTATGTGGCTAGATTAAAACCACCCAACACCGAAAGTGTTTTGAAGCAATGGTGCAAGTAAAACATAGTTTTTTTTCCATACCGTAATATTTCTACGAGATGTGAGGCTCCGCTCTAATTGCAGTCCCCGAAAACTGTTGCTACATATATTATTCTAAAAACATTGTGTACCCCGAACGGAACCCATTGTTGGCTTTCATTCCACGGGCAATTAGCTCCTTTAATCCTTAGATTAATGCACGTTCTTCTTCAAACGTCCAAATTCGCCGTTGATTGTTTACGTTTGGCCCACGTCCCACACTAGTTGTAGAGTCCATTTCTGGTAAATTTTAAATACTAAATCATAATTAGGACAACATTTATAACGTACAAGAAGTAACGATAAATGGAAGAGAATGAACTTCGAAGATGAAAAAACACATTAAATTCGAGTGCTTGAAACATGAATGTAATTCCATATAAACCAAGTGTACGCAACTACGTTTCATAATGCATCAAAGTGCTCCACATAGACAACATAAACCGTCCAATGAAACAAAGAAAATAAACAAAAGGATCAAGCACAAATTCAATTGTTGCCACGCTACTCATTGAACATTGACATAGCTAGTGTTTCCCTCCATGTAGTCCACTCGTTAGTAGGCTCAACCACATCGACATAGTCATTTGGTGGGTGTAGTGGTTTCTTCGTATTTGACTCCATTTCTAAAACATCATCGTCACCATCCATTGGATCAATATTTATTGTAGAATGAATGAAGTTTTGAAGAAGATAACATGCCAAAATCACTCTATTTTGAGTGACTATGTCGAAAAAAGTTTTACTTCTAAGGATGGCCCATCTCATCTTCAACACTCCAAAGGCCCGTTCAATTACGTTTCTTGCTCTAGCGTGTCTAGGATTAAATAATTCCCTATGATTTTTAGGTGCTCGAGGACCTTCATCGAATTCGTGCAAATGATACCGCACACCCCTAAATGGTGCTAGAAATCCCGGACTGTTTGTGTACCCACTATCGCAAACATAGTAATTACCTGTGAAGCCAACAAACCGAAATAACTATTCAATAGAGTTTCAAATTCCAAATTATAATTAATGTCCACGAACCCTAGTGAAATTTATTTAAAGTTCATATCTACTTAAGTAAAGGGTCTAACCCGTAGGAACACGTAACCCACCATCTCACCGTACCGCGTCCCTTAAAACTCTACTGTATGCGGCAGACCCTTCCCAACCGATCAAGATGTAAGAAACATTCATATCCACATCACATACGCCTAAGACGTTTACAGAAACACTACCCTTTCTATTTCGCTACTTCAGGTGCAAATTACTAAGAACGCGTACCGGAACATATGTTCCATCTGATGCTCCCAAGCATCCCTGGATGGCATAATTAAAAAAAGGGAGAACAATCAGAAACATTACATGCGTTATCAATTTATTTCATTTGTTTATTATTTATTAAATACTAACCTTAAACCATTTCCATCTCCAATCATTGTTCGAATCCTGAACAGGTTTAGGTTGTACGACGATAAACGGGTGTAAGCGTAGCACAACTCTAAGTACTACATGAAAAATTTTGCTAATAGTTTGACCATACCGCTTAAAATCATATTTAACCACTGCGTTTTTCTTATGATGGCTTAAGACACTCAAGAAAATGGCCACTTGCTCACTTATCTGCACATTTCGACTACTCTGTAGTTTACCAACATGCTCCAAAAGATAGCATAACCGACTGAAGGCATTTCTATCCATACGTAGTTGTTGGACACATACTCTTTCACTAATGCATATAAGCTCCTGCATATGTTGCAGCTGCCTAGGTAGTCGATCTGACATTTTGAAGAAAGCCCGTCCATTTTGCTCTCGAATTCTAAGACGACGTTTTTTTTGCCTTACAATTTTCAGGTACAAAATGGCAATAAAAAACACAATGGTCAATTTATTCGTTATATCCTCAACCCATGTTTTAAATACCGTACTGTACCGGCCGGTAATACCGGATACTGGCCATTGGTACGGTACAATTACACTCAAAATACCAGATTTACGGTTATACCGGTTTGTACCGGGATCATACCGTAAAAACCGCAAAATACCGGTCCAAAATACCGGCCAATAAAAAAAAATAAAAATTTTAATTTAAAAAAATAAAATTTAAATTGGTAGTTAAAATGTTTTATTTTTATCTCATTAGAAGTCGAAATTAATGATTATGATCATTTATTTTTTCACTTTTTTGCATTTGATATTATATATTTTTATGTATATTTATATATATCATTATATTTGCTAATCTGGTAATACCATCGATATTACCGGTCTGACCGGTAATACCGCGTACCCGTGGCTAGACCGGTATGACCACATGTACGGTATTTAAAACATTGTCCTCAACGATCAAAAGAACTTCGACTTCATCCATTTCAATGTCCATGGCTACAACAATTAGTTAATAAATATGCAGCGTTAAATGATTTTGTATAAAATACCGCATTATATGTATTTCAGTACTAAAGGGACTGCAATGCATAAAAACATCAAACTCGTGCAACAGCAGTATGTGAAGAGTTGAGAACACACCAAGGCTTAACGTTCATTCGGGAAAAATTCCATGTCAACATAGCACAACATATGGCTATATATACATATAGTCCATAATCACCTTAACAACATCAGAATTTTTACACCCCCATTTGTACTATTTAGAACTACAAATACACGAAAAAAAGACATATAGCCCACATTTAAAGATTTATCAAAACACCCATTTCATTACCGTGCTCCGGCAAAAAAGGCCTATGATGTCGAAGGTGCCCTCACTTTTTCTCGCCCTCGTGTTGTACGCTTCGCCACCTAAGCACAAATCGAGTAAAAAAAAATTAATAACGAAAAAAAAAGCAACAAAAGAAAAAACCAATTAGCTAACAAATAAATTATGGGAAAAAAGACAAAATTGACGGAGATCTCATGTAATAGTGCATGGGCGATATAGAGGAAACCAACAACTTCACCCGAACAGACGATTTCACAAGCAGATCTAAATTTGAAGACGCGCGGTCGTTCCAGTTCTTCACTGCAATATAAGGTCAATTAATTAATGTCCACTGTTGCCTTTATGTAGATGGTGGTGGCATGTTGTATTTTCTTTGTTGACTGAGGACACTTTAATCCGTAAATTCATTTTTAGGGACAAATGAGACATTGTCAATTCTTCCACTGTTGAGACTTGCCATCGCACCCCTAGAGCACATCAAATAATCAGCCAAAAGCAGGATTTCTCTACTGTTCATCGCGGGCCTCAGCCAATCTCTCGGGCTATAATTATGGTAATCAAACGTGGGATTTTGCCCGGATAATCACCTTAATCTTCTCCTGTCCCCCTTAACAAACATGCTCTAAATAGATAGATTGATCTTTTCCCATTTTTGTGCACCATCTAAGAACTGATTGATTGCGATCTTGCTCCTTCTTGCCTTTGGCTTTCGGTGAATCATTGTGATTTCGCGCAATGGAGATGACGGCTGAAATCGGCAGCCGCCACAATTTTCCTGCGTTCAAACTTCTTCTCTCGTGTCCTGCAGGCCTTAATCCTTCTGAGGTATTTGTAAAGACTTTATCTTTGTTCGTCTACTTTATTTCATACCCAGCTCTTCGTTTGTTTTCGTTGTCCTTTCTTTCACGCTTTAGGAAACAATGCAATTCAGGTGTCTGTGGTGTTTGATAAGACCTATGATAGAATTCCCCATCTGGATACCAGCTTGGAAAATTCAATCACGGAGGTATGCATTCGTCAGTTTTATTCATCAGCTTAGACCTTAGAAGCCCATATTTGATCTGGAACTTGAGAAACCCTCCCGGGCCGGGTTGACTACGAAAGGATATTTCTTTGTTTCTGTGAGTTGATGCTAAAACTGGAATTCAAATGCCAGATATGGGACAAGAGATCTCAACAGAACCCATCTTTATTCAATGGACTCAAGTTCAGGGTATGGGCGCTTTTTCACAAGCTCTCAGATTTGAAGTGTTATAGATTTTCCCCTTGTTTTTCTGGTCGACATTTTGTGTTTTGGTTAAGTTGGTGAATAATGTATTCATTATTGATTATGTTGATAACTTGGCAGTATGGTGGGCACACCCTCAGTGGCAAGGCTGGTTCGTGTAATAAGGCTCATGTATGTCTTCATCTTGGCTTGACTGATTACAGGTTCTATTCCCCCTCAGTTAGCACCTACTTTTTAATGGAAGTTAAAAATTAAAAAAAAAAATGCATAATTCTATACATTGTCGAGTATTTAAAATTATTACTGTGCGTTGGAGACTAACGGTGGGTGGAAGCATGATGATGACTGTGCAATGATAGCTCTAAATCTTTGTGAATGAAGGCAAGATATCCTACTCATACATCATGAAGTGATTGATTAGGGAGTCCTATGGTTTCTTATGCTTATTGATAGAGCTTGAAGGGGGGAGTTAATGGATCAATTCAGATGTGTATTCAATATTTGCAATTTGCAATGCATACTATTTTTCTATGGTTTAAAATAGTTTTGGTGTGTTAAGTACCATCCATACCTATGTGGTTTGAAGTTAAACTGAACCAATAAATATGTTACCTGCATTTATGTGTTGTTTCTTTGTTATATGTTTTGTTTCTGGTGGCTAGAATCGAATGAATGAGAAAGCGAGCAGTAAACCGTATGAACGACGAAGATTATACTAGGAGTTTGTTTTATTTTCTTGACTGTAGCAATCTGACATTCCAAAACTGGACCATGTATCTTTCTTCTTTTCATTAATAAATGACTTCTGTAGACATTTTAAACTTTGCCCAAAACCTGTGAATATAAGCTCACTGATGATCAACATATGAGTACCATTACTTAGGAAGCAAGGATCGATTACGACAATTCGGACACAGCAACATGCTTATTTCAGTGATATAGGACAAGAGACAGCTGAAATTCCTAATTTGGAGTCATTGGTTCATATTTATATAACCAATCTTGTGCCTACGCTTAAGAAGTCAGACACTCAACTGTATCTCATCAATCATCTCAAGCTTGATGCTAACCATCAATTGGGTCAAGCATAAGTAGTTGCTTCTATCACGTATGCGGATAACATAGCCCAAAAAAGACAAAACAATTGACAAAACCAAAAGGATTCTGGACAAAGGCTTGTGCAAAACCAAATTCTGCGCTGGACAGATATAGGTGTGCAACATGGATAAGTCTGTTGATTATATCTTAAAACTAGTTGTTGAAATGTGTGTAAAATAATATGACTGAACTTCTAAGATGTTAATATTGACTATTTCTAAACTAAGATAGTAAAAACTAAAGGACGTGGTTACAATAACATATTTCTAGAAAAGTAAACAAACTTGGAATGAATAACTAATTTTGCATGATCAGAGCAGGTAGTTTGCATTAGAATCTGAAATGTTAAAATTTCTTGTAATTTATTCTACCGATCAAGTCTCAGAAAGTTCTGTCATGGATTGAAGACTGTTAGAGCACCCCATTGTCATTTGGAGGCAGTTTTCTACATTATTTGTAGTACTTGTTTGATTAAATTGGATATCAAGTTTCTATTGTAATAGAGCTCCTCCTTACTAGGTAGACCAAGTTTATCTCTCTCTCTCTCTCTCCCTTCCTGACCCTCTCCCCCTCTCTCATCATTTGAGGGACTCTAATCCAGAGATATTTTTGTGTGCATTTCAGAAATTTTATTGCGAATCTAGATCTTGAAACTCTAAAACCAAATAAGAATATTCTCTATGCATTACAGAGTGGGAGAAATGCTATGGAGCCAACCACCAATGTTATAGTGCCACGTAGGCCATGTGGAGTTAATTATTTTTTCACATGGCCTACGTGGCATATAACATTGGTGGTTGGCTCCATAGCATTTCTCTACAGAGTGGATATTCTGTAAAAAAAAACTGAAAACAGGCACATATGGAAGATTTATTTGATTCTATTTAGGCCTACATTGTTAGAAGTTAGAATCTGATGCAACAAATAATATATCTAGGACTTTTTGCATTAGTATCCTTGTTAAGCTTTAATGGACTTTCTGTAACCTGCAGCCAAACTGCCAAAGATCTTCGTCTTTGGTCAGTGGGAAAAGTCTCAACCTAATGTGTCTAGATGACTCCTTGCATGAGCCATGGTGTTACGTTACATACATAATAATAGAGAGAAGCAGTTTCAATGATTTGATAATTTATGTAACTTTATGATAATTCTTGCTCAGGACATTCGTTGGAACGAACTTGAATCCTTTGTGGGAAAGATTTCTTTTTCCTTCTGAAGGTAAATGTGCTTAGTTTATAGTAACATAAGACTAAAGAACATTTATTATTTATATTTTAATAGTTGTATACTGCATGCTGTCTTACACGACCTTTCCCTATGAAAGGAGAGAACAGAGAGGCGAGATAAGAAAAGTGGGATAAGTGATAACAAGGAGAAAAACCTCTAGGTAAACCTTGTCGAAGGATCTACAAGGATCATGGTACAAAGTCATGCAGAATAATCCTGTCCTAATGTGAATTGACACAATTAATAAGGCTAGGATTTGGCAACCGGAATACATAAATGTAAGAGGCAATGCAAGAAGTCCTGAAACAAAAAAAGACTAGCAAATTGATGATATTGAAACCTTAAAATCTGAAAGTACTTGGATATCATATGCAACTGGCCAAAAAATTGATATTTATTTTTTATTTGTTAGATGACTGGATAAAGTGTCAGCATACCTCCAATCCTCTTGGCAATGGTGCAATTGTAGAGACATCAGATAGAGAAGTTGTTGTGCTTCAAAGAAGTACAAATGTTGGCGAGTTTCCTGGACACTTTGTTTTTCCTGGAGGGCATCCAGAGGTGCTATATACTTAACTATCCTTTCATCTTCTCTGGAAGCAGCTTTCATCTTTTCTGGAAGCAGCTAGCAATTTTCATGCTGTATTCATTTGTCCTACATTTTAATGAATGAATTCTGATGCATCAACATGGAGGCACTTGAATTTGCTTTTTGATTTTGCAATGCACCTATAACACTATTATTTAGCACTTAGCGGTATAATATGCTAATGGGTACTTAATATTTTGCATCACTTGTTACTCATCCCTTTTTTGAAGAAAATCTAACTAAAGTTATAATTGCGGACAGCCCCAAGAAGTTGGCATAATAAGCCATCAATCTAGTGGAGGTTTAAGCTGTCAGATGATCAATAGAAAGGTTTCTCAAGAAATGTTTGACAGCATTATTCGTGAAGTAGTTGAGGAAATTGGAGTTCCTGCTGCTAGCCTGGTCAGTGAATTATTTTGAATAGAAGTGTATGGACATCATTCGATTTAGATGACTCAAAATTATCAACTTATCCATGTATTGTTCTTTTATGACCATCTAACCTACTTCTATTTATGGTGTAATAAAATTATGGTAAATTATAGCACCACCTCCTTATATGCAAATTGCAAATCTCATCACATTTGTTTCATTGTTGGTAATTACACCTACTGGGATTTAAGAGGAGCAAAAGTATAGGCAAATCAGAAGAGTTTTGCAACACTGCAAGTGCTTATTTATAGTTTTGGAACTTTGATGGACTTTTTGTCGATAGGTTATGTAACTTACATTTAATTTATCTAGTAAAAGTTGTTAGTAGTTTTGTGTGGACAGTGGAATGAATTGTTTTGTGTTTTTGTGATTAATGCAGAGCAAGCCCATATTTATTGGAATATCCCAGAGAGTGTTGAATGTTAGGCCGACAGCTTTCTTCTTTATTAAATGCTGCCTTCACTCCGAGGAGATTCAAAAACTTTATAGAAATGCTCAAGATGGCTACGAATCAACTCAGCTTTTCACTATGTCAGGGGTTAGTAATGTTTCTCTATTTTTTACAATACCACAACGGAAAATTTTGAAAAATGATCTCTTCATGACACATGGTATTCGCACAGCTATCATAAATTCGCAAAACTCATAGTAGTGTAAAATAAAGTATGAAATGGAAAGAATCCATTCTATAAAATGCTCTTTCAGTTTTACCCGCACACAATCAAATCACAGTCATCTTTTGTGGACACCTTACAACACAAAGTTCTCAAAAATATGTATTCATCATTGATCTTGATGACTCGGGTGATTTTCCCTACGTAATAAATCTCGGTCTTGCAAAAACTGGTGTGATTGCATTATGCTGCAAATCACCCTACGTAATAAATCTCGGTCTTGCAAAAACTGGTGTGATTGCATTATGCTGCTTAAATCTTGGACATTCTTTTGGTTCTGAGATTCTTTTCTCTAATGGTTTATTATCAGTGTAAGTTGTCAGACATTATGTCTAAAATGCCAGGATGCCACCAAGGAGGATTTGCGCTCTATAAGTTGATGTTTGAGGCTGAAAAGGAGAACACATAGGTTCTGCTGTATGAATCACGATGCTTCCGCCTATTGTATTAGAAAAATGATACATAGCCAACCTAGTGTACAACTAGGTTGACAATACAAGTGAAAATATCCACTTGTGTATTTTTTTATTTTTATTTTTGTAGATGTTTTTTTACTTGTGTTGTCAACCTAGTTGTACACTAGGTTAGCAATGTAGCATTTCTCTATTATTATCTTCTATTCTTCTACAAGTATTGTTTAATTCTGTATTGGGAGCCCTCAAGGCCATATGTTGTAGTAATATCATTTTATTGTGAGCATCTTTTTACTGATAGGTTTATGGGAGGTTTGAAAATATAATAACCTATAACTATAAAAAGATAATAAGTATTTACTAAATATAGTATCAAAATAGTTTTAGATTTACTAAAAATGGAATGAATACAAATTGATGAAAAAAATGGTTTTATTCCTTAAATTTGAAATTAACAAATAGTTTCCTTGTGATCCACATCAATATTCAATACGTCCATACAAATGGAAAAAATGAAAATTTTATTCCTTTATATTCCGCAACAAGGACAACACTTAAAACATAATTTTAAATACAAATTAGAAAAAAGTTCTTTATATTCCTTTATTGATTTATTATACCAGTTTTCAATTTCTACGCGTGCAATAGCCATGCATGTACATGTATATCACTTAATAAATAAATATAATTAAAAACACGATTTTAATCCAAAAGATAATATATAGATTCCTTTCAATTGAAATTTGTTTACATTGGGTTGTACATATTTAAAAAATTTAATCAAATTTAACTTTGAGTAACAGAATTAAATTAACATGGTACGAGTTGTCATCAATATTCTTAATACATAAAAATACTTAAATGAATTTTATTAGATATGAACTTCATTTAATTAACACGATTTTAAAAAATTGATCTGATTCCTTTTTTTTTTTAAGAAAATGTTTAAATTAATCTTATATAAAATATATTACCTACATCTTCGTATATTTAACAGACCGTGCACAAGATTTGGCTAAAGAGTCAATAGTTGGCTCTTTTATGGAGCCAACTGCCATGTTGGCAGGCCTATGTGGCATGTAAAATAAACACGTAATAATTGACCCCTTGACAAGATGTTCTCTTTCCTCCAATTTATTAACCAAATCTAGCTTATCCTTCCATCGAAACAACGACGATAGCACATCCTCAAAATTATTTACCAGGGACAAGCGGTACTCCATCGCGAAGACGAGGGCGGTCATTGCCACCGCTTTTCTTCTCATCCCTCTCGTGTTGGATGTCCGACGAGACGTTGACCCTCCAAGTTGTGGACAGGGACAAGCGATACTCCCTTCGCTACAACAACCTCCGCACTGACTAGGAGAAGGTCACCGCCAATGTCGATTCAAGATGCCTCAAAACACCCCCGAAGATCGTCGTTCAATGCAACCACAAGATGGAGAAGCTCTGTAGATTTTTTTCCAGATCTACCGGTATGGCTCGTCGTCGGTCCACATACAGACATGGAGATTGACCCCGACGGCAATCCATCCACCACATCCTACGACGAAATACCCACATAAAACCCAACTTTAGATTCTCAAATCAACCGTACGACGAACATGGACCTGTCCGGAACAAGGGATTTTTGAGTTGGATTTTTTAGAATGAGTAAAATTGGGAAAGAGGCCAGCTGAGGGTGTGAAGAGGAAGAACACGGGTTCCAAGCCGACAACGAGGTGGCGACAACAATATATTTGCTGGGAGAATGGTATATAAGGATGAAAAAGGTGAAAATGGATATGGGGAGACAAATTGAAGAGATTCGGATGGACATGGAGCTAAAGAGGACCCAAATGATTCTCATGAGCTGTCTCATGATAGAGTTCCTACAGACGTTCATGCGCCTCTACCCGACTTGCTTCCCTGTCATCATAGCTACCCACTCCATGCTCAATACTGGGTAACGAGAGCTCAAGAAATGGAACGTCGACATCAAATTCCACCTCATCCGAAATAAGTTGTTCCCATAGGAATCTGTTGTTGCTAAGAAAATTATATTGTCTTTGTTGGAAAATATGCCCAGTTATGGTGGTGTTGAACCTAGAGGGAACCTCCATTGTTTGCAAAATCTGATTTCTTTTAATAGGATTTGAAGGGCATTATTTTGTTCTTTTAATGGTGTGAGAAACTATCTAGATTTCATGTCCTTCATATTAGAATGCCTAGGTTTTATGCTTGTAGTTTTAACTTTTAAGCAAAGAATGATACCACATTTACCTTGGTCCTCATTTTCTGTATTCCAGGATTTCTACAATGCTATTGAACCGATTCTTGTTTTTTCT
>BKCP01003891.1:2936-20735 GCA_008636005.1 Striga asiatica
GGAACATTCCTATAGGAAAATAAACAAATTTAACAGATATAATTACAAATTTACTTTGACTTACCATCTCTAGAGGAAGTAAATGCTGCATTAGTTTTGTTGCCTCCTTTACCATTAGCTTGCACGGGCTTCGAAAATGAGCTCGGTTTCCCATTGGTGGATGCCGGGAGAGAATGCCGACGAGCATTATTGTTACTAAATTCAGCTCCATCTTCCCCGAATTTAGACGATCCGTGGGCTCGAAGCTTGGCCTTAGCCGATTGAGTTACCGCCATGTAACTCGGCAAACTCGGTGAGTTATTCTGCGAGATGTTTTCAGCAAACTCCTGCTTAGCTGGCAGTGATGATCTTCTTTTCTTCATCTTCTGATTGTCCTTGTTACTTTTTTTTCCTTCCTTAACGCTCGACTCATCATCATCATCCAAACTTACAACAGCAGTCTCGATTTTCACATCATTTCCATTAGTCTCGATTTCCACGTCATCGACTGGTTCGTTTTTCACAGGGGTTTCAGAAAAACCTACTGTTTCGACACCAGCATCAGATTCGGTCGGAATTGCTATTTCCAGATCAGGAACATCGGGAGGTTTTGCTATTTCCACACCACCCTGTGGCTTTTCGGTCTCCGGTAATGATGATGAGGTCACCTTTCTCAAGTTACGTTTGACTCTCTCGAGTTCGCTTTGGGCTTGCTGCTCTTGGGCCGACTCAGTTTGGGTAATATTGAGTTTGCTCGGGTGGCGCCTGGGTTTGTTATCTGTGTCGGAAGCTAAAGTGCCGTTTTCCACCACAGTTGCAGCAGTTGGAACCTTCCGGAAGGTCCGTTTTGATTTTCCAGCTTCAGGCTCGGAATTTTGCAGGCTGGGCTGTTTTTTATGGGCCTTTGGTTTGGCGATCTTTTTAGTCCGAGTTGGTGGGTCCCAGAAGCGGGTCATCGACCAGCGCTCGAGCCAGCTCAAGGCTGAATTTGGTTCGGAAATATCGTATTGAAGGCTCAGGGGCATAGCAGCTGGCATTTTGACAAGAAGCTGGAAAAACGATTTTTTTTTTTTTCTCCTCAGAGTAATTTTCAATCTTATAATTACTTTGAATTAAGGATGGGAAATACTGAAATAGGTCTAACCTTGCGAACGAAGGTGTTTTTTGCGAGCTTTCCTAACTCGGAAAAGATGTTTGCTCCAATGTTGACCTGTTTAGTATCCTGATGNGGAGAAAACACACACACACACATGCACGCAATCAATCAACAAGCTGTTAAAAATTATTTCAGTATTTCTCACACGCGTGCATATTAGAAGTCCTTTTTGCAATACCCTTCAAACTAAACAAGGAAAGGGATTAAAGAAAAACTGGTAGATCAATATAAAATAAAAAAATCTAGATAATATGAAGCCGTCCATATTGTACTACTTCTTTTCACTTCAAGCCAAGCATATCAGAAAAAACTAACCTTATGCCCACGAGCAATTGCTTGGAACTTAACGATTGCCTTCATGCAATGCAAAGTGGCAACTGCTTGCCTCCTAACCAGATGTCCTCGAATAAGAGCTTGCAGCCTTATGATACCCTTGAGAGCTCGAAAAGCCCGACGAGCCTACAGCATGGGGTTTTGAAAGTTCATCAGCAAAAGTAAAAACTCCAGATAAATATGTAAAAGAGCACACATAACTCACAGTAGAATGATTGTTAACATCAAGCAGTCTATCGGTAAAAAAATGCCATGTCAGAGAAAATTACCAAATAGCCCCTGAAGGATGCTTGAACTTTTGCTGCAGCTAGATTTTGACTACTCATATCAGCATCAATTACAGGACCCGACCCATTTTCACTTTTGGAATCTAAATCTTGATTCAATGGAGATGAAGCAATAGCATCACAAGCCGAGCCACGCGTTTCATTCTCGAGTTCTAAGGCATTGACACCTCTATCAGTCAGCTGGGAAGAATCTGATATCACGGTGGGATTCTCCACCGTCTTTTTGTCAGGCGTGACATTCTTTAAACATGACGTTAATTGTAAAAGCCAATATTAGATTTGTTACAGCGAGATAAAACTGTTACAGAACATAGAAAATGTCTTAAAGCAGGATTAATTTTCAAAAGGTGCCAAGTTTTCGGGAGTTGTAAATTTCTGAAAGAATTTGATGGATTAAGCTAACTACATGCAGTAGTGATAGTTATATAAATTTTTAAACACGGTGAACATAAGTAAATATTGTAATAGCATTTCGAAAGAGTTGGTTACCTTAGAAAAATTAGATTTCGAATGCTTCTTCCCAAAGAGTACAGTCTTGATCCATTTTCCGGGAGATTTTCCCATGGCAGTCGAGTGCTAGCAACGAACTAAGATAATTTTAATTAAACCCCTGCATTTTCACAGAGACAATACTCTTAGCAAAGTGATAAATTGATGAATGTAGAAATCAAGATGGAGAAAGCAAGATCTGACAAAGCAGAAACTGTTCCATTAAGCAAGCACGGGATGAATTTTCATATGACCATAAAAGATAACAAATAAATAACTTGTTAAGACCAGCCCACTAAAGTAATAATATACAAGAAATGACATTGAAGGCATTTAGAAAAACCAAATGCCACACCAAAAACTTAAAGATACATACCAGGGGAAAAAATAACAACAATTCAATTAATCTATTCAAATACTGATTACACACCATTACCATAAACATCTAGCTAAAAACTGAAGATATACATCATATTCACAACTGCCGGAAGCTAAAAACTATATTTTTTTCTTCATTTCCAGACAAAACAACCAAGAATGACAAAACCAAGAATGACAAAACCCTTTTACGCCAATAGTTCAGAAAACAACAATATTTCAGAAACTCTGTAAGATCTGCAACAAAACCCACAAATTATAGCAGCTACCGACAACTAAGCACACAAATTCAGAGCAGATGAACATCAAAGCTGAATGAATTCTGGTACAATGTGATTCAGATCTAAAATTTTCTATACCTAAAGAAAAATACAGTCTTTTTCAAGCTGGGAGTCCCAATCTACAGATTTCTTCAGCAACCCACAAAATCATAAATAAAGCGGGACACACCCATCTGAGCACAGAGGGTAGAAATTAGAAAAACAAAATTCTTTTAGCCAAAAAAAGCAGAAGATATATTTGCAAGTAAAAAGGATTGATTGAGATGAAAGTAAAAAAAACCACCGGGATAAAATCATCACCAAAGGCCCATACCTGGTTAGGTTAGTTCCCTACGCGCATGGCAACCCAAATGGACCCCTCTTGCACTTGATCCACTCACTCCATTAACACAATGAATATGAGAAGATTACAAATCCTGCGTACACTGGTAACGTGCTATAATTTGTTCAGTTGTTTTTAGTAAAGGTTGGTGAGAGTGAGCTGTATGATTCTTGGAAAGAAGATAAAAATCTCCAAGGACCCGAAACGGCACCGTATTGGGTAGTGTGTCATTCTAAATGGGAGGTAGGTGAACTTAATTTTTTCCCGAATGCATAAATGGAGTTTAAATTTTGAAAAAAAAAATAGTTTCTTCTAATTCAATAGTTCATGTCTAAAATGTGATACCTTTTTATTGGGAAAGAAAACAAAAAATGAAAAACAGTGAGGCTCAAATTCTTCTAATTCTAATTCAATAGTTCATGTCTAAAATGTGATACCTAATTCAATAGTTCATTTACATTTATTCAATCCAATTTCATTTTATTCATTTGTTTAATTATTCACAAATATTAACAAATGGTTGTGATATTATTAAGAAATGGTAAAATAATAATTGGTACTTATAAGTATGTATAGAGATTAATAATATTCTTTTTTTATATAAATTATTGATTTTTAATTTAAAAATATATTAAAATGTGCGAGTGGAATGAACATAATAAATTAAAATAACTGTCATAATAAAAAAATGTAAAAGCTAAAATGGAATATATAATGGTATGAGTATTGGGTCCATTTTTTTACCCCCTTTACAGTATTACTTGCAAATTACAACAACTTCTGTGTTATTTACATACTGTGATTTGAGCAAATTTGAGCAAAATTGGAGCAAAATTGGACCACTTATAGAGATATCTTGCTATTGATGTGTTCCCCTTTTAACTCATGTAGTAAAACCGACAAAAAAAAAAGGGAAAAAAAAAATAAAATTGGGAAGTGTAGTTTCGAATATTAGTCAATGGAAAATCATTTTGAGTAAACTCTTGACAAATTTTAACACATAATTATTGCATTCAAGAGTTTGTCATGTTTAGCCCACTATTACTACGGAAAATTCAACCACATAGCTGAGCCGGCTTAAGCTCGGGTCAAGCGAATCTCGTTTGATTAACTTAACGAGTCAATATTAATTTGAATTTGACTCATTTATTAATATTAATTAACCGAATTCGAGATAACGAGCATAAATATAGGAAATTATATATAAAAAAATTATAATTAGGTGCCTTATCGAGTCATATAAAAGTTGAGTCGAACTCGAGTTTTAATGAGTCGAGCTGCACTCACAAGCAACTCGTTTGGTTTATAAACTCTTGTTGCGTACATTACAGACCGTAATTATAATCGTTAGATATCATAGTTTCACAACGGAAATTTCAACCCTACATGCTATAGTTTTGCGCATTACACACATTGGAGTAGGACTACAAACGAGTTAAGTGAAACTCAATTTAACTCGTTAACTGGACGAGCTAGAAATTGAGGTCGAGTTTAGCTTGTTTATCAATATTAACAAAACGAGCTTGAACTTAACAAGCCAAAATATATAAAATTATATAAAAATATATATTTTTGAGCTTTAACAAGTAAATTTGTCAACTAAATGGTTTTTCTATGAGCTTGAACTCGACTCATAGCTTTATTGAATCGAGCCGAATCGTGTGAGCATGTAACCAATGGTAATAAACTAATAACTCGGTAGTCTATTTTTCCTTATTATTGCATTGTTTTTTCTATTTATTATTAATGCATTGTACAATGTGAGGCATTAACATTAAGTGCAAGAGTAATATGAAAAGGACATTCTAACTCAAAAAGAAAAAAATAAATAAAGTTGAGCATAACTTTGTACATTACTTTAATGTCACCATATATCTCATAAGTTATGACAACTGGCTTTGAATATTGATGCGGCTTTTTGGCAGGTGTGTGTAACAAGCTGTAGGGCCTTTTAACCCATGGGCCAACTAAGGTTGCTGTTATGGGCCTCATTTTTTCATAGTCCGTTCCATTTTGGTTGATTAGGTGTAACAAACTAATTCGGGCTTCGTTAAAGATTATTATATAAATGTAAAAAAAAAATATTTTTAAAAAGTATTTGGTTGTATGTATCATCGTAATATGTAAATTTGAATAATGTATCAATTATCTCACATTAACTATAGAACTTAATTCTGCTTGTATAGGCCGGTTGGCAGTTTCGGTGGCTGTTCATGGGCTTTTGGATCTCTCCCTGAAATTGATGGTTCATCCACTGGTTCGACTCAGATGTTCTGCTGGGGAAGGGCTTAGTTTGTTCCTTGTTTAGGCTTTTAGTTTATTTTATTTTGTGTTTTTGTATTCTTGTTATCTATATTTGTGTCTTGGTTTGGATTAGTCTGTTTGTGTCTGTCTTGTATTTTAGGTTTGGGTCACTTGACCCCTGTGGAAGGGATTACTCCGTTGGAGTCGTCCCACATTACCTCGTTGGGGGTCGTTCCACATTACCTCGTTTGGGGTCGTTCCGCATTTAGGTCGTTGGTGTTGTGTCATTGTGAGTTTTTTTTTTCTAGCGTTNTAGAACTTAATTAAACCTAAATATAGAATCTAAATTATATTGGTCACTATTTACAAAATCATAACTAATTAACAAACTTTTGTAACTAATTTCCAAATATTCATAACTAATTTATGAATATTTAAAAGCTTTTGTTATTTCTATTGTGTGGCACAAATATTTCTAATCATTAGAGTAGCGACTTATCCTATCCCATTTCGAGTGTAGTCCGAAAAAACGTGTTGCGAGAAGAATAATACGCTGAAATTCGCTCACCCCGTCGGAATCAGACGAGCAATTAACCAAATGTGGCAAATAAAAGGTGCTGTGGTGATTCGGGAATTGAGCTCCAACTATTTCCAATTCATCTTCGCTGAAGAAGAAGACAAACTGAAAGTGGCTAAAGGAATTGGATGGTCTTTCGAGAATCAATATCTTCTACTGAAAGAATGGAAAGAAGACATCCATCCAGAACACCAGGACTTCACAGAGTTAGACCTATGGGTGCAGGTCTGGAACATACCAATACATTGGATTGCAACTGAAGTGGGATTGAATATAGGGAAAGCCTTTAAACAAGTAAAAAATGTGGTGGTCCCACAAGGGGGAACCCTGGCGGGGAAGTGTCTCCGGCTGCTAGTGACCGTAGATCTCACTCAACCTCTACTGAGATGCGCTACAATTCAAATGGGTCAGAAAAAAGCTACAGTTGACTTCAAATACGAAAGGCTGATAAGCTTATGTTTCTATTGTGGCTTCTTAGGACACATTGACAGAAATTGTGAAAAAAGAGAAGCAGACATCTTATCAAATTCTCTTACAGAAGGCCTTTATGGAGGCTGGCTCAAAGCTTTGGAAATGCCCTCCTTCAACACCTTTGGCCAAACCAGCAACACTATCTCTAACTTACCAGAAAATAACCAAGATAAGAATATAACCCCTGAAGCCATATTTGAGCCTCATACAACCCCCTCAGATACCAAACAAAAATGCATCACAAACCCTGCCCAAATAAACACACCCTCAACACCAGTGCCTACTCAAAACCAAAACCTTACCAAAAAGAATCCCACCCCGAATACTCCCCACAAACTCAAAACACATACCCTAATAATTGAAAATAGTTCTCAAATGGAAACTGACACCAATCCCATCACATACCCCAACACTGACCCTAACCCCAACACTTTCATCATTCATAGCCACTGCAACCAAACTCCTGAACCTGAGGATACCAACCCCATCCAAGAGGAGAACCAAGATAAACACCAAGTCAACAACTCTGAAACAAGCTCAAAACAGAAAACTAGCTGGAAAAGGAGAGTTGTCCATCCAAACAAACATAACCCTGAAGTTCCAGAGGCTAAAACTGCAGGAGGAAAAAGGCCTTTGAAAGCCACAGACCCAAAAGAAGAACATGAACAATCTCAATCATTGGGAGGCTTTCATCACACAAAAAAGCTCAAAGTAGGAGAATCAGAGGTTAGGGAGGCCAGCCTAAAATGACCCCACAGTTCCAAATGAGAGTTGTGGTGTGGAATTGTAGAGGGCTGGGTGGGCCCTCTACAGTTTTCCAACTCAAGGAGATCTCAAGGCTCAACCACCTGGGGTTAATTTTCATTTCAGAAACAAAAAAAAAAAAAAGAGGTTAAGTTTGTACATACAGTTTGTAGGAATCTGGGCTTAGGTGATCAATGGGTTGTTGTTGACCCATTAGGTAAAAGTGGAGGGTTGCTTTTGGGTTGGGATAAGTTTGTTCATTTTATTAGTATTTTGCAGAATCACTTTTGTGTGCAAGTTCAGTTTTGGGAACCATCAAGAGCAGTCAGTTGCTGGGGCATTTTTGTCTACTTAAGCACATACCCCACTATCAGATTGAACCAAAGAGTCTGGCTTGAGATGGAAAAGATGAATTGGGGAAGTCATTGGTTTGTGGGAGGGGATTGGAATGAGACCCTATGCCATGAAGAGAAAGCAGGGGGAAGAAGGAAAGCTGACAACTCCTTCACTGCATTCAGAGAATTTATTGCTAGTATGAAAATGACATAAGTGGCTTGGAAAGGGCATACATTCACTTGGGCAAATAGAAGAGAAGGGGAAGGCTATGTGGAGGAAAAGCTAGACAGAATTTTTAGATCCTTGAACTGCATGTCTAGCTATCCAAATGCTTCAGTCACAAACATCTTCAGAAGCTCATCTGACCATGGACTTCTTCTTTCCAATCTTACCCTTGAAATTGTCACTAATAAAAAGAGAATGTTCAAATTTGACAGCAGTTGGATAGGGAAACCAGGTTTTAAGGAAGTGGTGGAAAAGGCTTGGTCTATTGAGAACATAGGAACTCCTATATACCAATTCAGCTCTAAAATCAAAACTACAAGACTGGAGATTCTGAAGTGGAGCAAGGGGTTTAAATCAAACAGATTAGACCACATTGGTAAGCTGAACAAGGAGCTAGAAAATCTCCATCACCAAGGAGGACAGAAGGACTGGAATAAATGGGATTCTATCCAAAGGCAACTGAATGATCTTAACAAAGAAGAGGAACTATTCTGGAGGCAAAAAGCAAGAGTAGAATGGCTAAAAGGGGGAGACAAGAACTCCAAATACTTTCATGCTTGCACAGTTCAAAGAAGGAAATACAACTCCATCCTCATATTGGAAACAGAAGATCACTCAGTTATTGAAGGGCAAGAAGAAATCAAAACCACTGTTGAGGACCATTTCAAGACTCTGTTCAACTCTGAGGGCTCAAGAGGATGTATGGAGGTGCTGAGGGACTTTGCACCAGTCATCACAGAAGAACAAAACAAAGAGCTGACTGGGAAGGTGGGAATTGAGGAGATAAAAGAAGCCCTTTTCAGCATAAACCCTCACAAAGCTCCTGGGCCAGATGGTATGACTTTCACTTTCTTCCAACATTTCTGGGATTTTCTTTCTTCTGATATATTCAATATGATTTCTAGCTTCTTTGAATCAGTGCTCTAGAAGTCGCTAGGCGCCCGCTAGGCGCCCGACCAGCGCCTAGCGCCTAGTCGGGGCCTAGTCGGGGCCTAGGCGGGGCCTAGAAATTATAATAAATATAGTATTTTTTATTTATTTTTACAATTTCACTAATAAAATTATAACTTATAATTAATAAATCCATACACCTAAGTCCCAAACTTTTAAATTTCTACTAAATTCTTCTCATTGTAATTTTATCTAACACATTATCTACATGTTATATTTTAAACATTACATAACATAATAGAATTATAGCAACCAACTAAACTCAAATTAACATAAATAATAATACAATAAAATACATGAATAACAGAATAAGGAATAAAAAAAAATATGTTCTAGCTAAACGACTACATGTTAGTATTTACTATTTACTTGAAATACAAAATTAGAACAAAAAATCTTTTCCCCATGATATGTTGCAAATTATATCTACATAATGCGCCTTTTGGAAAAAAAAAAAATAAAAAAATAGTAGTAGGTGTGTGTTGATTGGGTGAACATAAATAATAATTTGTAATAAAACTTTTAGTGTAATATGGGGTAACATGTAGACTTGTTTACTGTTAAATCTATTTAGTAATACAACAAACATTTATATACAGCTGTAGGCCTCTTTTCATTTTAATAATATTATAATAATACAATAGACATTAATCTACAGCTGTAGGCCGGCCATCTTTAAAAATTTGTAAGTCTTTTCAGTTTTCAAAAATCATTTTTTTCCCTTTTCAATCTCAACATCCAAGGAAGGAGAAAGAGCAGCCTCTCAAGCACGGTGAAAGCTCAAGCTCTCAGGCGGCCTCTGCGGCCCATCAACTCATTAACTCAGCCCATCAAGTTGTCAAGTCATTAACGGAGATAAGCGGTTTCTGATTTTTTTTATTTTTCTTTTCTGTTCTGGTCAAAGCCGCCGAGAACCCGCCTCAGCCGCCGAGAACCCGCCGCAGCCGCCTAATCCGGCCGAAACCGCGTAGCCGCCGTGACCGCCGAGGCCGCCGTGCTCCGCCTAGGCCCGACTAGGCCCGCCTGGCCGATTTTTATGGCCGATTTTAGTAAATCGTGGGCGGGGCACCACCGCCTAGCGCCTAGGCGCCGCCTAGGCCGATTTTTAGAACAATGCTTTGAATCAGGTCAAATTCTAAAAAGCATAAACCACTCCCTTATCACTCTGATTCCAAAAGTCACCAACCCCACCTTAGTTAGCCAATTTAGGCCTATTAGCCTTTGCAGTGTATCCTATAAAATCATTTCTAAAATCTTAACTAATAGGATCAAGCCTTGCCTGAATTCTTGCATCATTGACAATCAAGCAGCCTTCCTGCCTAACAGACAAATTTTGGATAACATCATAATAGCCCAGAAAATCATGCATTTTTTAAACAGACATAATAGTGGCAGGAATTGTTACATGGCCATTAAGCTCGATATGGCCAAAGCTTTTGACAGGGTGGAGTGGGAATCTGTTAGAATTATTATGCTTAAGTTTGGATTTCATGCTACTTTTGTTAAATGGGTTATTGCTTGTATATCCTCCCCTCATTTTCTTTTAATTTAAATGGAGAAGTTGCTGGTTTTGTTGAGCCTACTAGAGGCATTAGACAGGGGGACCCCTTGTCCCCCTACATTTTTATTTTAATATCAGAATACCTGTCTCTTCTTATCAAAAAAGAGGTTCTTTCCAAAAACTTTGAGGGTGTCAAAATTTCCAGAAATAGCCCACCCCTCTCTCATCTTTTCTTTGCCGATGACACCCTAATTTTTGCAAAAGCCAATGAGCATCATGCTCTTCTGATTTTGGAAATCCTGAAACAGTATAACTTCATAACAGGCCAAAAAGTGAATCTCGAGAAATCAACAATCTTCTTTAGCAAAAACACTCAGCCCACTACCCAAAGAAACATCTGTCAGATTCTCTTAGGTATTAAACCCCATCAATCTACCAGATACCTGGGCCTCCCCTTAGGTATTGGTAGATCCAAAACTGAGACCTTCAAATTCATTCTTAACTCAATGGAAAAAAAAATTCTAAATTGGAAAAACAAGTTCTTGTCCTTTGCAGGTAAAGAGGTGCTGTTAAAGTCAGTTCTTGCAGCCCTTCCTATTTATGCCATGAGTTGCTTTCTGCTCCCAAAGTCCCTCACAACAAGAATATCTCAAATGATGGCTACATTCTGGTGGACTAAAAAGACTGATGGCAAGAAAGCAATCCATTGGAAGGCATGGACCAAAATGACTCTGCCCAAGGAACAAGGAGGTTTGGGATTCAAAGACCTGCAACTCCTTAATCAAGCCTTAATTGACAAACAGTTGTGGAGGATCCTCACCAACCCAAACTCCATTGCTAGCAAAATTCTAAAATCCAGATACTTCCACAAAAAGAGTTTTTTCCAATCCCAGAGATCTAAAACTGGTTCATGGTTGTGGAAGAACTGGTGGGATGTAAAGAAGCTATTTCAGGAAGGAGCCATCTTCAAGATCAATGATGGGAACTCAGTCCACATCTGGGACAATCCCTGGGTTCCTGGAATTCCTCAATTCATACCAGAGAAAATTCCCTCCTCTTCATCCACAATCCAGAAAGTCAAAGACCTGCTTGACTCCACTGGGTGGAATTGGGACTTGGATATTCTACAGAACAACTTCAAATCTTCTGACATGCAGGCCACACTCAAAATAAAAGGAATGGATCCAAGGAAAGCTGACAAACTTGAATGGATAGGTGGAGCCCAAAATAACTTTTCTGTGACTTCATGCTATGATAAGCTAATCAAAGACAAATGGAACACACTGGATCTTCCTCAAGGAAGCAATGACCAACTCACTGATACCAAGGTTAGAAAGAGATTCTGGGGGCTCAAAATCAAAGGTAAAGTCAAGCATTTCATATGGTCCTGCTACACAAATACTATACCTGTCAACTGCAACTTAATTAAGAAGGGTGTGAAGATTGATGTGATATGCCAATGTTGTGGAGAAGGGCCTGAAAATCTTGAACATGTGCTGTTTTCTTGTCCAAAAGCCATAAAAACCTGGAAATTTGCTCCAATAAGCTGGGATGGGTTGAGTGCTGAAACTGGAAATTTCAAGGCATAGTGGAAGTGTTGTCTGCTCCCTTCCCCTCACATCCATCTCTGAAGATAGAATCCAACTCACAGCCCATCTTCTTTGGTGGCTGTGGAAGATAAGAAATCTCTAGGTATTTCAAAAGCTGCGAAGAGAAGGGAAAGATGTTGTGAATGCTGTTATGGTAGATTGGCTAGAGTTCAAAAACCTTTCTTAGTGTTTTTCTTTGTTTGGTTTAGTTCCTTTTGTTGGTTTGGTGTAAATGTTTTTGCTAGTTTCAGTTGTAAATAGCTTTTGGGTAAACTGCTAGGTACCTATGGGTTCAGTGGTAGTCTATCTTTTGCAGTGCTTTCTCTCATAGGTTAGAGTAAGCCCAGGGTTGTCTTTGCTGTCTCCGGGTTCTAAGCTTTGCCCTAGCCGGAGACAACTTAAGCATCTCTGTTTTTTTCAGCTTCTTTAGGGCACCCTTGTGTGTTCCTCATTCTCCCTATTGGGATGATTGTATGGCTATTTAGCCTGTCCGCATTGTAATTCTTACTTCGAGTTATAAAATCTGTCGTTTCGATTAAAAAAAAAAAGAATAATACGAAAAACAATATTCACCCAAATTCCCAAATAAAAACCCTAATTTAAACCCTCACTGCTCTGAGCTTCCCACAAAATGTCTTATTCATACAGAGCATAAAAAACACCAAGATCGCACAGAACTTCTTACATCAGAAAACAAATATATAGATTGCGCAGACTTTTGCAGCTCCCTGGAATTACTAGGAAAGGCCATGGTCAGCCTCAGTATTTGGACAAATTGCAGGTGCTTTTGTTTTCACCTAGTTTTCAAGATTAGCAATAGTTTCGTTTTCTTATCTAGCTTCGGAACTGAAAATGAGCTTTTTCTATTTGAAGTATTTGTCTGTCGTAGGTGGAGAGAAAACGGGGCATAACCGCTTGGGTTGGGCTTCAGGTGAAGACTAGCTGTTGCTTTTGGTCAAATTCAATGTTTGTGTTTTTTCGTTTATGTAATTCATAGTGAGTAAGCTTTCAAGCTCCATAATTAAACTGTTACCCCTTATTCAGAGAAAACGGGAACACTCATGGGAATAGAAATCGGGAACACTCAAGCATAAGTAGTCCAATAGGCCCTAATTCGAGGTCTTACGGTTCCTGTTATTAAAAAATATACACATAAATATGTCGACAAATGAGAGGCTGAATAAGGGTCAAGCCCTTATTGAGCGTGGAAATTACAGGTTACTTGTTTTCGAGCTAAGAAGGAGAATTTGGGACAGAAAATAGAAGCTACCTTCACTCAGAGGTTCTTCTCCATCACAATGGTCAATTTCGTTTTCAAAATTTCGATCCCAAATATGGGGTGCTTTGTGTGACAACATATATTTGCACACATTGGAAAACTGAGGACAACAAAAAATTTGTGCAATATGAATTGAGGAAGGAGTGAAAAAGTGTATCAGATTTGTGAACAAAAAAATTTATGCAATATGAATTAAGGAAGAAGTGAAAAGCGTACCAGATTTGTGAACTCCGTTTCACTAGGACTCACAAGTCGAAAGACGTTTATACCTTTGCAAAATTGTAAATGCATAATGACATTTCGGGTACTTGATATGTTATTTTAGGGACTCATATGATAAGAAAATATCATAGATGACAAACTGGCCCCACCTTGGGCTGCGGATGAATGGTTTTTTTCTTATTTTCTTGTATTGTTGAGTTTGATTTGGTTAGTGTCATAATATATTATATGATTGATGTGTATTGGAGAATGGCAAAAGGAAATGACAATAAAGGCAAGGAAAAGACAACTAATACGCTACCGGTGCGGGAAATGGCATAACGGTTTCTGAATATGAAAGGACAAGGCTGATGTAAGTCAACTGGGCATCAAACGAAGATGAAGATAATGGTAACTAGGCTACTGAAAATGTTTTCACGTATTCTTCTAATCTAGGCTACTCAAAAATTAACTTGACTATTTATTGCATATGTTGATAATGGTGAGTAGGGCTATTGAAAAATTCAGCAAGTGTTGCATGTAATGTTCTGAGTCTATTGCTCTTATGAAGGATTGCACATGTTGATAAGATTGTAGAGTGATTCGTGGCTCGGAGGAGTTCTTCAGTTGACTTTGTTTTTATGTAGAAACTAAAATAACAGAAAAGCAAAGCCAAGCCAGCTGAACTCCAATGACCGAGCTGCGATCGAGTCACTTACAATCTTATCAACATATGCAATCATCCATAAGAAATAGCCGGAACAGATTCGGAACCTACAAACATTTGCTTAATTTTCCACTAACCCTAGTTACCATTATGAACATGTTCAATCATCTGCTAATTCAGATCATTACGTGCAAGCATTTGCTTAATTCTTCAGTAGCCTTAGTTACCATTATGTTCGTTTGACGAGTCCTATTTACGTCAGCCCTGACTTGTCCTTGTACTGCTCATATGTGAACGTTGTATTCAGAGGCCAATATGCTAAGTTTTTTCCGCACATACGCTGCCATTAGTTGTCTTTTCCTTGCCTTTGTTGTCATTTCTTTTTGCTATTTTATGCACATCCAATACACATCAATAACATAATATGTCCTTTGTTGTCATTTCCTTTTGCCATTTTATGCACAATACACATCAATCATATAATATGATACTAACCAAATCAATCTCAAGAATACAAGAAAATAAGAAAGAAACTGTGTTATGTTCGCCTCTTATCATACGAGTCCCTAAAATACCATATGAAGTACCCGAAATGTCCTTATGCATTTACAGTTTTGCACCGGTATAAGCTTCTTTTGAGTACCTCGAGCCCTAGTGAAGTAGCATTAACAAATCTGGTACCATTTTTCACTCATTCCTCAATTCATATTGCACAAATTATTCGTTGTCCTCAGTTTCCAATGTGTGCAGCAGATATATGTTGTCACACAAACACCCAATATTTGGGATCAAAATTTTGAAAACGAAATTGACCATTTTGATGGAGAAGAAGCTCTCAGTGAAGGTAGCTTCTATTTTCTGTCCCAATTTCTCCTTCTTAGCTCGAAAACGAGGAACCTGTAGTTTCCAGGCTCAATAAGGGCTTGACTCTTATTCAGCCTCTCATTTGTCGACATATTTAAGTGTATATTTTTTAATAATAGGAACCGTAAGACCTTGCACATAAACGAAATACAAAAGTAGGGAAAGAAGCACATGAAATGTGTTAGCTAGCTCTGTGGACATACCGCAAGAGGCATTCCATGAAATACTCAAGGGTTCATGAAAAAATTTATATCTTGCGAGCCTAAAAGTTGTTATCAGCATAGAAAAGAACTGTAAGATTCTTGCTTTCTTTTGTCAGAAATAAATCATTTCACATAATGGTGAAGTTATTTGAGCAATATCAAAGCCCGAAAAAAAAAAATATATATATCACACATTAATTTCATTTAGATACTGATAGGCTCACTCCAAATATACATTTCAGTATTCTTTTACCCTGAAATTGAATAATTTGGTGTTTATTGTCAGCAGATGTTCTTAATTCATCTCAATTCAAAACGAAATTCTAACACACAAAAAATATTTTTGGCCTCGGCCGAGATCTTTCTGCTTTTCGCTTTCGATCATTCATACCATTTGATCACTTTCCCCCCTCACCTCCTTTCGCAGCAGCCATTGTTGAGACCACAGCTGCTAAAACTGACTGGAAACTCGGGTCGGACGAAATTGCCCTCGTCAGCGTTTCCGTTAGAGCCTGCTGTGATGAAGACTGGCTCAGCTTTTCCAAGTAAGAAACGTACTTTTGCTCGTGTGCAGATTTTTCGGGAAGATCAAAAGAAAACCCGCCGCCACTCACACCCCAAACCGAGGAACCCGTGTTGGGTTCCACCGGAGAAAAGCTCAAGCCAGTCGCCGGAAAAGTCGGATTTTGCTGAGAGGGTGGAGAAGAATGGAGGCTGAAGCCACCACGTGTGGCGGAAGGCTCGGTGGTGAGATCGAGGGTCACGGTGGAATACGGAGGCACGGGTGGCGGGCCGTAAGGATTGAGGGGAGGAGAGGCGGTGGGGCCGGAGAGGAGCATGGAGGCGGCGGCAGAGGTGGTGGAGGCCATGGCGGTGCCGGAGATCGGAATCGGGTGATCGTGCGTGCCTTCGTAAGTGGTGATCAAGATCGACATGTCGGCCATGCATCGTTGCACCTGAAGATAAAATTTATGGGTAAGTCGAAACTTGTTTTATGAACAAATGTAAGTTTGATTGATTGCTACTTTTAGTAAAGGGAAAATTATCCCAAGATTGCTAATTGAGTGTAAGTGAACTACTTCTTCATGATGAAGCCTAAAGTTCTAAACTTTGGTCCAAACTTTTCTTATGAACAAATGTAAGTTTGATTGATTTCTCCTTTTAGTTAATGGGAAAATTAACCCAAGATTGCTAATTTGAGTTTAATTGAACTTCTTCTTCATGATGAAGGCTAAAGTTCTAAAATTTGGCTATGTTTGGTTAGCTTATAAGATTCTTGTATTCAAATAAGTTTTGTTTGGTAGGACTAGCTTTTTTTAAAGAGCTCGAGTTTATCTCATAAACTTCTTTGGATAGCTTTTCAGATAAACTTGCTGAAATTTTTATTTCAACTAGTTTATAGCTAATTTTACCCAACACTTTTAGCATAGTATAAATTAGTTGTTCAGCTATAAGTTATAAGCTTGAAAATCACTTATAAGCTGTTAGCCTTTATGCATCTCTGAGAAATGAAATCAGAATATGTTTTATGTAAGGCTGACAATATTTGTAAAGTTTCTCTATTGTTTCGTTTAAAAAAAAAAAAAAAAAGGACAAAATTTGAAAAGTTCAAGGATTCATATGTAAATGTTAGACAATGTTTTTACCTGTTTTCTAACAGGGCATGATGGAGAAACTGTGCACCTATAATAGGCCCTTGGGCATGGATTTCCTTTTGCTGTTTTCTGTCCATATTTTCTCCACTGGCAGCCATCATTCATCTGTAAATAAACATCATAAATCCCCATTTAATAACTAATTTTAATTCTACCCATCAATTTATATATTTGATTATAAAAAAAATAGGGAAAAATTTATGCTTACAGTTGGTGTTTCACATCTGGCTCTCACACAAACCCTTGCTCTCTTCACACTTGTCTGGCAAATTTCGTCATCTCTACTCGTTTTCGGCACTTCTCGAATTTCCGGGCCCAGGATTTTACCCGGGCTCGTGGGCCCATCGTCGGTTTTTGAACTTTCCGAGCTGCAGCCCAGCCCAAGTTCGGTCGAGTCTCTTTCACAAGTGGGCTTGGCAAGAACGTTTTCTTTCTTGGTTTTGGCATGAATATTCGTTCCGAGGCTAAGGGATACTAAATCTTGGTCCCGATCATTGCTGTAATCGGAATTTGACCAACCGTTGACCGGGAAAATTGAGCTACGGTTTTTATCGGAATATTCTTTTCGAGACATGTCCATGAACTGCACTTGTAGAGCTTTGTAATCCTTCTCTACTTGCTGAAGAAGGTTTTTCAGTCTTGTGTTTTCTTCTCTTACTCCAGTCATTTCTTGTTTTGTTGATTCGAGTTCATTATCTGCCTGCATGATGTGAAAATTGTATTTTGCTGTCAAATATTTGAAAACAAATTAATTCAAATGAAATTAGAACAAAAAAAATAAAAATGACTAATTTATTTACCTTGGTTGTAGTAGGAACTTTGCTACACTTGTAATTTTCATCCATTGCAAAAACAAGATTTTTTGGGGGGTTTTGATGAAATGTGCTGTGCTTCTTATACTATACAAGATTTTCTTGATTTTAAGCTTTATGCATTCATTTTTCTTTTCAAATGTTTTTGTTTATTGGTTAGTTAAATCTGAGTCTACATGTTTAATTAGCTGTCGCAAACATATACGCAGAAACTTCAAAAATGTCAACTGCCCGCCTATCTCGTGCATACTAATT
>BKCP01003891.1:25953-36701 GCA_008636005.1 Striga asiatica
AACAGGGGAATTCAAGAGAAAGGTTACCAACAAAACAGGAAAATTTTCTATTTCTATGCGTATAATCGGACACCCAACATGATGATTTTTTCTCGGATTCTATACTAAAACTGTGTACTGATGATTAGCAGTTTTCTGTAGAAAGATGTGATTTCGTTTCAATTTTTCGCATTTGTATAAAAAAAAATGGGAGATGAAAGGTGATGAGATTCTTCATACCGTTTATTATGACCAAAATAGTAAGAAAAAAGAAAACCATGGGCCTGGTTTGAATTCCAGTGGGCTGTTGACAAGGGTGGATTTTTGTCTCTCTCTATTTTTTATTTTTAATATTTTCATTTTGTATTTATTTGGGTTTAGTTCTTTTCCAAGTTGACCTTTTAAGATTTTTCCCACCAAAATTTAATGGGAAATGAAACATTACTCAGATAAAATATAATTCGTATTGTTGTGATCATCGGAGGTTGGTTAATAATTTAAGATTGATTAATATATTTGGCCAATGAAATCCTATATATTCAATATATTTGGTATACAATTTTAAATGAGTTTCATTTTTTCAAAATAAAGAAAAAAAAAATATAAAAAGCCTCCAAATATGAGCCATCTGAAAATAGATGATTGACTATTTTTTGTAAAATATATTTTTTGTATGCTTTACTCTTGATTATATTTAGTATTAATTTTACACAATTGATTTATAACATAGCATTAGTTGTTTATTTGTAATTTTTAATTCATAATAAAATAATTTTAATATTTATAAATTAAAAACGTAGAAAATTGTGCGGTTTTAGATCAACCATTGTGGTCAAATTAATAGTAATTATTTGTCCTAATAAAATTGTTATATAGGCCTATATTGTGAATAAGTGTACCTAATAAAATATAATTCTATTATTGATTTTATACTTGAAATTTACCATCTGGTACTAATTATTTATCAAACAATTATATTATGAACTAATAAAATTAATTAATATAATACATTTTAAACCAATATAAGTAGCTATCAATGAAAAAGAGCTATTATTTTCTTATTCACCACACTTGTCTTGGAGTATAATAGATTTCACTATTCATTTTCACAAGTCACAAACTTTAGTATATTTTCAACAATTATTTATAAAACAAGTGGCTAACTTTTTGTTTCCATAAATAAAAAATTGATAACTTTATCATATTTTCCGCTATTATCAGTTTTACTAAAGACAATTAGTGCTATAATTAAAAATAGTGAAAGTTTGAGCCTGTTGTTTTATGTTCCAACGTTAGATAAAAATTATAATTAGTTAATAGCATGACGTCATCTGTTACTTAATCAATTCTTCGATGAACATATAAAATTATATCCCCAGATGACTATATTAGCATTTACTGCCCCTCTTTTTATCCACCGTATTAATTAGTTTGACAAGCATTAAAACATAAAAATTGTTACTTTTATATTTTTGAAAGTTAGTTCAAAGTTTTAAATTATTTCTCACCAACCCAAACGTCAATAAAATTACTCAATCGTTATTCACCGCCCCCTATTACTACTCACCGTCCCCTTGGACAATTTTGCCCCTTACATTTTTTTCAAAAAGTAAAAAAAGAAAAAAACCCGTCCGGCCGGCGAAACCGGACGGCTTTTAGCCCGTCCGGCCGGCGGAACCGGACGGCTTTTAACCCGTCCGGTCGGCTGGTTCGGACGGGCTAAAAGCCGTCCGATTTCGCCGGCCGGACACAAAAATTTTCGTACCTCGAAATTTGATGACATTTCACCATACACTTTGCTCTGAGATGTTTAGAAAAAATGAAAAGGGCAAAATCGTCCAAGGGGGGCGGTGACTAGTAAGGGGGAGGGGGGCGGTAAATAGTACCACCCCTNAGATATATATATATATAGTTAAAGAATATATTAAAAAATATATATGTAATTTGTTAGCAAAAAAATATTTACTAATTATTATTTTATATTTTTGATTCGGGGTGTTAGTAGACCCTAAATCAATACATAATTTTTCGATTGTAGAGACAGGCTCGTTCGTGTTACAGAGCAATCGAAAATCGCATCAATGGTATTTTTTTTTTCATTTTTAAGTTGAATGGTTTTTTTTGTTTTGCTAAACTTTAGTTGAATGAATTTTTTTTTATTCTAATGTCCAATTTATAACAAATTATTTTGAATATATAACATAATAATTTATAATAATATTATTTTATATATATATATATTAAAAAAAAAGCATGTGCCGTCGGGGCCGGACGCCATTTGGGCCCGTCCGGTTTCGGCGGCCGGACAATTTTTATTTTTATTTTTTATTTTTTTTTATACTTTTTGAAAAAAAATACACTCTCTAAATGTTGCAATACATAAATAAAATATTGGCCAATAAAATTACATTCAACTTGTTATTTTTTTATTTTCCAACAAATAATAGAAAAGTTCAAAGGAGCTGGACCCAATTGAATATTGAGGCAAGTGGTGAAGTGGCCACCATTATCAAAGATAATATTCTCTCTATATATTAATTGAGAGCGTGTTTAGTCTATATGACAGACTTGCATGCTTTGAGATCTTATGTGGCAAAAATATATGGTTCATTATTAGGCTTTGTGTAGATTTAATTTACTTATAATCCAAATATATTTAGGTTCGGATTATCTATAATATGTTGATTATTTATGGTAAGGGTGGGCGCGGGTCGGGATGGTCCTGGATTTGACTTGTCAATAAACGGTTCGAGATGAGGTACCGTCCCCACCCATGTAATATATGGGTGGTATACTAGTTTTATGTTAATTAATAAAAAAATACAAGTAATTTAAAATAGAATTTGGAGCCGAAAAATATTGGACTTCAAGTTGGAGATGGAGTTGTCTATTGAAATTCTTGATTCATTAAATGAGTACCTCGTAAGCTCGTCTCGTTTGATAAACGAACTGAACTAAAACTCATTTAAATCTCGTTTGGTCAGTAGATCAAGTTCGACGGAGCTCGATAAAACTTGATAAGATAGTAATAGCTAGATAATATTTTTATAAAAGTATTTTTAAATAGGAAGTTCATGATTTTTTTTATCAAACAAATGCTTAAAAGCGAATTTTGTATTTATTGACAAATTGCAAAACGATTAAACCATGCACCTAGATAGCCGGAAACGACGTCGTCGACGTCAACTTTCCCCAATCGGAAACCCTTTCTCTCGCTCGTTCGCCGGCGCACACTGATTCAGAAACTTCTCACCCAACCCATAAGCGCGTGCTTGTTGCTCAATCATTCGTGTTCCTTCTCAATCTCTGACATACAGTTTAAAAGAAGCCAGCTGAAGTGAAATCAATACCAGATGGCCGAACCATCCTCGCCGGGTCGGAGCTCCACGGCGATTACGGATCTCGACATGGACGCCCTCACGCGATGCGCCGGTTACCTCAGCCTCCAAGACGTCTCCAGCTTGGCCATGTCGTGCAAATACCTCAATCGAGCTGCGTACTCCGATTCTATATGGAGATCGTTATACAGGTCAGTAATTACTTTGCGGTGTTGCTGTTGTGTGGGATTCATGTTTTCCCCTCTTTCCCAACTTTGAGAATTTGTGGGTTATGAAGAAAGTTGGATTGCACTTTGAGTTGATTGGGAATATATTTGCTTTGTGTTTGTATTAAATTTTCTGTCATTCTGTTTATTTCAATGTCATATGGGGATGAAAATTTTCTTGTTTGCTATACGTTGTGTGTGTGATCTAATGTTTAGTCTGCCTCCCATTGGACTTACAGTCAGGAATGGCCCCGAGTACCTCTAGACCTTAAAGCATCCAGTGTCAGGGAAGCTTATCTGTCAAGGCACATTTCTTTACGGCAGTTTAAATATGTCGATCCTTTGGTTCGCGATATTTACACAGCTGGAGAATCTCTGGATCACATGCTGTTAGACAGGAACACCATTATATTCTCGCAGGTAATGTGTTTTACTCCGAATTGTTGGAAAATCGATCCAGAAAAGAAAGTGGTGAAAAGTTTTGCATTATACATCACATCTATGTGAAGTTACCATCAATAACTTATGGTGTAAATTAAGCTCACTAAGCTTAGCTCATTGAACCTTTGACAATTGGGCATCATCTTCCTTGATATTATTTTAATCCTCCAAAAATGCCTGTTCCTGGTTCGGGGGCTTTTCCTGAAATTTGGTTGATTTGGTATAAATTATAATCCTGCCAATAATGTGTTTTACAAAGTAATGGCTCAAAGATTTGTATTATAGTTTTTATCAACGTATGTGTATCATTGATCACATTTTCAGGGTCAGTATATAAAATCTTTGAACACTGAAAATCTCGTCAATGGAAGAATCTCAGTTGCCACTCGAGGAAATCACAACTCTAGGATTACATGCATGAGGTTCGCCATTTCTTTTTATCTCTTTCCTACAGTATGTTTGATTTTAGAATTTGTGATTCCTGTTTCTTCCTTTAATTATCTAAAGCCGCAATACTGTTTGTACAATTTAAAATTGACCTATGAATCAAACGAGAGATCTCCAAAATAGATTTAAATTTTATAGACAAGTAACATGTCCGAAGCTCTTTGTGGAAGGGCGCGCTAGTATTGTTCTTATTTGCATTACACATTTTTATGTGACTGTTGAATAAAATTATGTGATCATTAGACTTTTTTCACCGAGTGAAGCGTGCTTATATCAGAGTGGGTCTGAGGGAGATGATAATGTTCTTATAACTTCAAGCACTGACCGTTTTATTCGGCTATGGTTCAAGGTATTTTTGCTAATTCTCAACTTCAGATACAAAACAATTTAGTGGTTATACTCATAATTTACTTAGGTCGTGCTTGTTTATAAAAAAAACTAGAAAAAAACTGATTTTTTTTTTTTATTTTTTTGTGTTAACTAGAGTTTATTTGGAAAAAGTTAGTATGGTAGTGGGATTTTAAGAATGTATTAAAATAATATTTAAAATAAAATAATTAAAATAAATTAGATGTAAAAGTAGGAAATAAATGATTGGATATAATAGGTAGTTAAAATTATGTGAGTTGATTAATAGTGAATTAAAGTTTATGTGATGTGTAAGAATGATATTATTTAATTATATTGATAATATTAAGGATAGTGGAGTTGAGTTAAAGTTGAGTTAGATTTTGAATTGAGATCATTTTTTATTTTTATTTTTTATTTATTTATTTATTTATTTTTTCTTTCTAGAAATTTGATAAACAAGCACGGCCTTAATCTCTCTCAATCACAATTTATGCACCCCTTATTATTCATGCGTAAAAATTCTTTGTTAATGAATTGGATCGTTGAGGTGCACTTGTCAATACTCTTTAAGTCCTTGAGTGACTGTTTTTGTAGGGAGTAAACCGATGCTTCAAAGGTCATACTGGACCAGTGCTTACACTCTCTGATAAACTACTCGGTGATAATTCTGGAAAAATATTTGCTAGTGGAGGTGAAGATTGTACAGTTCGCCTTTGGTCGATCAACTCCTCTGGAAAGCGGGGCCAGCAAGCATTGAAGGTCACACTTTTTGGACATGAAAAAGCTGTATCATTTATGTCAGTTGCTGGGTATGGTTCTTTGTGCTCCCATGCAGACCAAACTTTTTTTCTCGTCTTAATATATGTTAACTTATCTTAACTTATCTGACCAATATTTTAAGTGTGTGAAGAAGAGGAGTATTTCTTCAAATCGCACTGTGTTCTTGCATATATTTATTTATTAGCTGTGCTCAAACCTCACTTGAAATCATTTTCTTCTATTTTCTAACCAATCAAGTACTCGTAACAGAAAAATCTATTCATGCGTTTTAAGAATATTATAATGTGAGTGTGGCTTATAGGATGCTTTAACATATGAAGCTTGGGCATTATTTACTTCCTTATAGTTCGTGTTAAACGTTCTATGTTTAAATATCTTTTCGTGGCATCATATTCCTTTTTCTTTTTGGTATTGTGTGTGACTATTCTTCTTCAGGCTTTTATTTATTTATGTTTCCAAATAAATATTACCTATTGAATTTGCGCTTTCATCCAACTTTTCCCAGGCACAAAACATCTCTGCTGGTTAGCATTTCAAAGAATGGCAAGGTATTCTTCTATTTTTTTGGGTAAATTCTTATTTTGCAAGGTCCATGACGAATTTAGTTCATACTTTGTTTATAAATATTTTAAAAAATAATCCAATCACAACTCAAAATTTAACTCAACTCCACTATCCTCAATATTATGAATATAATTAAATAATATCAATTAATCATCCTTACACATCACATCAACTTTAATTCACTATTCGTCCACTCACATAATTTTAACTATCAATCACATTTCTCCTCCTGCTTTTACATTAAATTAACTTTAATCCCTTTTATTTTAAATATTATTTTAATACAAATCAAAATTCCAATCAAACCTAACCCAACCAACTTTCTTAAAAAATAACCCCGGTTAACCAAAAAAAAAAAATCAAAACTCAATAAATCTATATCCAAGCAATAGTTTCTTATTTTCTTGTATCGTGTTTTTTTTTTCCCCTGATAGGTTAAGGTCTGGGACACAACAACAGCATCATCTTCTACTCGTTCTTCATGTTGTGTGGGGTCCACCTCTTTACCCGGCATGCCAGTGGGTATGACATGCCATGAATCTCTGGTCTATGTTGCCACTGTGTCATCCATGCTAGCAGTCGATTTAAGAACAATGTCCAGAGCATTTATGGCAGTCCATGAAGGAAACATACATTCATTCGAGTTTTTGCCTTCGAAATCTTTGATTTGCACCGGTGGAGCTGGCAGGTAACTAGCATACTTATCGATGAAAAATTGCATGTTGTGCTTGATTTTATCCTTTTTATTAAAAAAAAAACTCACTTTAGTTACAGCTGCTGATTACGCGTGGAGGTCTAAGATTAAGCATGTCGTTATATTATGTGGATGAATGGAGCTCATTGTGTCTTTATTTATTTATTTTTCTTTTTTATAATTCTTGTTGATCCTTAAATCGGATTACAATTTTAGCTCGGTTTATGATAACATTTTGGTGGGATCTATAATACATAGGAACCTAAAATCATAAAACCGAGCTAAAATTGTAATCCGATTTTTTTTTTTTTTTTAAAAAAAATGATACTCCCACATTTACTTTTAATTGTCGTTTTATGTTTGAAATTTTATTGTTAATTATTTATCGTTTTTGGACAAAACCTTCCAATTTACTTTTATCTGCACTAGATAAAAGTCAATCTATGTTGAATGTTTTGGTGAAAAAAGAATCAGTTACGTACGAAACGAGTCTTGGCATAGAAAGATGAGAACATCCTTTATCATCATGGTAGTCTTGGTGTGAAATATTCAATTATGGATCACATCTGAAAATACAAAGAGCGAAAACAAAAACCATCCAAAATCATTTTTCGAAACATAACCGAAAGTTGTCTTATCCAAACTCAAATGTGGTCTATTCATTTTTATTCTTCTTCGATATATATATGCACATTACATATACGCATTCTTTAGATTTAGAAGTTCATTAATGTGTTCTCATTTTACCTTTAGTAAGAGATGCACTATTTTTTCTCTTATATAAAATTATCTGCAAAACCTTCGGCAGAGCCTTGCTGTGGGATATCAGGAGATTTTCCGAACCAACCGTTGAGCTGAGTAAACACGAAGGGCCCGTTAAACTTTTACACTTGGATCATCACAAAATCGTAACTGGTGGGCCGTATGATTCCTATATAAAAGTTTGGGAGACCGATACAGGCCAACATTTGAATTCATTGATCTCTTCTGGTGAAGATGGAAAACAAAATTACACGGGATGCTCCACAATGGCAGTTGACAGGTGTCGGATTGTGACTGGTGGTGGTGTAGCATACGAGGGAAACTCTCTGTTGCGCTTCAGGGACTTCAGGACTGCCACCTGGCGCGTGCCGTCTGGCCCGTACGAACCGGACCCAAGTGTTTCCAAGTTCTGGGGTTCTCTTTCGGATATCGATAGTGATTCAGAAGAATCTGTTGGTTTTCTGTAGAGGGACTGTTGATTGCAAGGAAATGATAATAGTTCTTATGGTTTTTTTTATTGAAGTGTTTTTGGGAAAAAAGAAATTAACAGGTTTTAGAAAAATTAGTAGTGTAGTCCGTCACATATCAAGATTTTCTAATTTTAATTTTTAGTTTGCGATTAAATATCAATCTTTTTTTTTTTAATTTATTTTCGTACATTTCGTCAGAGATTTTTTCCCTCAACTAATATTGGACACATAAAATTTATAGTTTATACTCCACTTATCAGAAAATGTGAGTTGGGCCGAGACCAGGCCAAATCATGCAGTCCAATGGGCCTTCCCATGCCCGATTCGACCCAGCCAATATCATTGACCGATCATCGATTCCCCTTTCCCTTCTTTCCATCCTCACTTCAGTTCATCTCCGATCAGCTCCAACTCCCCACCTCAGATCCCCAAAACCCCACCGCAATCCGCCGCCGTAAAATGTCCCCTCCCGCCGCCTTCCTCCTCCTCTTCCATCTCTTCCTCCTCGTCCCCGACGCCTCCTCCGCCGCGCCGATCATCGGCCTCGACTCCTTCCTCACCCAGCAGTTCCGCCGGGACCCCCACGCGGCCAACGACTCCTTCCCCTCCCTCNCTCTCCGCCGTCCCCTACTCCATCACCGACCAGATTATCCGGAATGAATTCGAGAAGGAGAAGCCCGTCGGCTCTTTCCACATCTTCATCATCCATCTCGGGTCTCAGTCAAAACCCTATGCTTACAGCTACACCCCTGGGGATAGCTCCCCTGGCCACACCAAGTGCTTGGGCAGTATCTGGGCCGGGAAAGACCGATACCTGTGGATTGATCTGGGAGCTGGGCCTGTTGATTATGGCCCCGCCTTGTCCGGCGATGGGGTCCTGCCAAAGGGCGAGTTCCATCCATTAGCAGCACTCCACGGCCGGCCCAAATCCCAAAAGGCGCTGCTTTCAGATTTAGCTTCTCTAGTATGGAGTGCTTATCAGGTACTTCTTGTCCCATCTTTGAGGATCCCCGTGCCGTTTGAGAACAAATTGATTGTTGAGTTCGTTCATATTCACGGTGATGACGTTAGTAGTATGGGTTTGGACTGGAAGTCCATAGAGAGGACTTTCATGGATGAGGTTAATAACCATGACTTGTTATTAGGGGATCAAAGTTTGAGTTTCAAACAATATGATGTGAAATTATCCGAGTGTTCGATTTGCTCTTTCTCAATTGCTAGGGCAACCACCTCGTACACTTCTAGGTACTTGTTCGACAATTACACGTTGATTGTGAGCGAGTATTTGGATTCAAAACGTTTGCACCAGTCAATCGTGGAGTCTGTTGATGAGTTCAGAAGGGTGGGAAAGCTGCCCGAGGAGGAGTTTGGTAGAATACTTCCGGTTTACGTTTTCGATCTTGACGTCAACTCGATTTTGTTGCTCGACCGTTATCACCAGTCAGTGGCATTTAAGGATATGGTGATTGCAGTTAGGACAAAGAGCACTCAGACAGTGAGTGACTACAGTTGCAATGGACATCATGTGTTCACTCAGACAAGGGAACTCGAGAGGCCACTCGTGGGCTCGATTTTGCAGAGCATGTGGGGTGTCTCGCCTACTCACCTTGTGTGGAGCCCACGTCATAATCATTCTCTCGTGGACTACACGTGGAGTGTCGGGCAAACCCCCTTTGGCCCGTTTTCTGAGGTATCTTCTTTGTCGTTCGTTCAGAAAGATGCTGCAAAGAGAAATGTGCTTTTGACGTCTTTGAATTACAGCATCTCGAGTGGGGTTGATATTCTTGAATCGATCGCTTCGCATGGTGGGGAGAGAAAGCTTTTGAAACGCAACAGGCACAATGAGTTTTTGCAGAGGTGGAATTTGTTTAGGTACAAGCTGGAAAAATCGATCTCTGCCATGTCGCATTTTGATTACGAGATGGCTTTGTATTACCTTCGCTCGTCTGATCATGATTTATATGCTATTCACACGCTCGTTTATCAAGCGTCTCAAGAATTGGAGGCCGCGCTCGTCTGTTTTAAGGACCCACCTTTTCCGTGGTTGTCCTTTGTGTCGTCCGGAGTTATTTTCTTTGCTTTGCTTTATGCGTATGCGAAAAGAGACAAATTGTTTCAGAACAAGAGAAAACAGTTTTAGATATTTTGGAAAGTGTGTCAGGCTTCCTTCCCTCTACTGCGTTTGAGTCGATTCATCTGTATTTTCAAAGGGTGAGGTGATATAGATACACTTGCTCGGAATGTATACCATGTGACTTTTTTTCATTGATTTGCCTTTTGAGATTCCTATCCGGTTTTACGGCTCTTACAAATGTGGCTCTATATGTTGCTGTGATAATAAGCTGTTTTTTTCTCTTGGAAATGCCATGTGACTTCTTTTTTCATTGATTTGCCTTTGAGATTTCTATTCAGTTTTACGGCACTTACGGATTCGCCTTTAATTCTTGCTTTAAGCATCACTTTATCATGTCTATTAGTATGTTACATACATATGTCGATAGAATTTGCACAACTTGAACTGAAACAATGTGGAGTTCGAGAGGCATATACTGCTGAGAGTTCGAATATGCATTACTTTGATCTTCTCATCAGGTTCAAGACCGAGCAGGAGCACCTTTTCTGATATACCCACAGAAATAGATTAGGTACCATAATTTGTTTACATTTGTGAAATTTATTATCTACTTTTACTAGTTGTAATTAGAAGAACTAGTGT
>BKCP01003891.1:36880-53400 GCA_008636005.1 Striga asiatica
CAAAAAAAAAAAAAGAACATATAATGAATATATAGTGGCATCTTAATCAATCCTTCCATATCTTTCCTTGCTCCTCTGCAGTAGCTTGCAGCAATAGGTGGTAAAAATTTTCATCCCCATAATTTAGTTACAATTTTTTTTTTTTTAATTTTTCTTTTTGGTAAATTTATCTAACAAGGTCTCCCAATTTTGCAGCCCAATGAACCTGCAAACTTGGTCATCTCCCCAACATTCTGCGCGGATGCAGCCACAATCTTGTCGTACTTTTCCGGGTGCTTGCTCGTGAATTTTGGGTCTCCCGACTGCACGAAAAATGCCCCTCTCAAGAACATGTCCCCTTCCGATCTCCATGTCCACATCTTCCACACAGACTCCGGTGAGTACTCCCTTTTCGTCACCTGTACTCTCATTCATTAGTTTATTAACGAATGAACGATGAATGTATGTATTTATTCGTATATTTTATCATATAAAAATAAAAAATTATTCAAATGTGTCAACCTCCTTGGCGAATGGATTGTCCGGTGGAGCAATGTAGCGATTTCCCTGGCTAATGATTGTCGGGTGGGCGCTCCCACCAATAGCGTACATATTCCAGTGCGTGTAATCGTTGTTGACGACGTGTATGTATCCCCACCTACACCTCGGCATTCTCTGAACCATCCTTTTTCCAAAGTGGTTAAACGCCACCGTTATTTGCATGAGCGCGTCATTTGAGTGCGAGTCGCTTGCCCCAAACAACATCGCCTATCCAAAAAAGATAAAAAATGTGTTAGCTAGTCGAGGATTCACACGAGGGAGGGGGTATAATGGTAAAATTCAGGCAAAAATACATTTTTAGTCCTGTCGGTTTAATGCCATAGCAATTATAGTCCTAAGGTTCCAACTTTTTGGCTTTGGTTCTGTGATTTAAAATTTTTAATTGCAACAAAATTTTAAATTATAGGACTTAAATTGCAATAAAATTTTAAATTATAGACTTAAATGGCTAATAAAAAATCTATGAATTTTAGAATTTGTTGCAATTTCAATACTTTGAGGATTATTGAAATTGCAGCAAAATATTAAATTACAGTGCTGAAAGGCAAAATGTTACAATCTTGAGACCAAAATTGTTACGGCGTTAAACTAGGAGGACTAAAAATGTAATTTAGCATAAAATTTACCTCGTTGTGGTCGGTGAAGTGTCCGTTTGAGATGGTGATGCCGGTCGAGCCCATGATGGCGTCGATGAGCCCGTCGCTACAATTTGTCATCGAGACATGGTCGATCCACACGTCTTGCGCCCCGAAAATCGAGATCCCGTCCCCGTCGCTCCTTGTCCGGAGTCCGAAGTGGTCGACCGCGTCTCGGATGAGGCCTCCCGATCCCGGGACTATGTCGTGGATTCGGAGCCCGTGGATTATGACGTTCTTCACGTATTGGATCGTGATCCCGGCTCCGTACGCGATGTGGACGTTGGCCCCACGAGCGTCGATCGTCTTGTCGCTCGTCATTATCAGCTCTTGGCTCAATCGGATGACCATGTCTTTAGCGAAAACTATCCATAATGGCTCCTTCTGAATAACCGCGTGCCGAAGGGTCCCCTTTTTCGGGTTCACCATGTCGGTATCTGACGAGTCCGTCACCACGTAGATTTTCCCGCCTTTTCCGCCCTTGGCCTTGTACCCGAAACCGAGACCGCAATCCGCCAGCCGAAATCGATTCTCCGCCCAATTGGGTTGGCACCGCCAGCACCGGTCGATCGGGTTCGTCGCCAGGCACGGGCCGCTGTACCCGTGCGACAGGTGGCGGCGCGTGCTGTTCGTGCCCGTTTTCTCGGCCTTCACTTCCTTCATGGCTCTGTTGTTGAGTAAGAACATCGAACACACACAAGAAGTAATCAATTCATCCAAATCGAAGATCGTTAAAAGATAGATTAATTTGAATCTACATGGACTAATCCAAAGCACCAGAAATCGACACATATGATTACAAAAAGTACTCGAAGTTCACACGTTGGGTCGGGAAACTCTGCAGAAACTCTACATTTATATATAAGGAGAGATATTTTTCATTTGTACTTATGTATACCTGTGGACGTGGAGGTTGAGGTGGCTGACGATCTTCTCGGGATTAGGCTCGTAAGACGCGAGGGTCCGGTTCCATGCCTCGTCAGCACGTTTCTGCCAAACCTCGTCGAGCTCGAAGATGTTTGCGTTGATGCACGAGGCAATAGCAAAGAGCACGACAAACCGTGTGTAGCGTCCGAAATCCATCTGCATTATTCTTCTTTTTTTAGTTTTGAATACAGATTTTTTGCCTTTTTTGTCCTTTTTTTTTTTCGGTCTGGGGCCGAACCCGTATTCGCTAGGCGGGTTTCGGACCTTTTAACCAGACCTGACCTTTTTAGAACCACACTCAAGAATGCAAATGGTTCTTTAAGGGAAGATGAGTTTATTCATTTTGCTGTGCTGTGGGGAAGGTGTTTTTATATAGCTGTGGGATTTTTGAGAGATTTGTGGTTTGCCATTTGCTTCGAGTGGCTCAAAGTAATGTGACTTATTTTTGGTAAAAACAGATTTTGTAATGTTCTAAAAGTAGTAAGTCAAAAGTTGGTTAATTTAGGTTGGTGGTGGTGAGTATTTTAGCTCCTCATACAATTTTGTCCAAATTTTGTGGGAAAAGAATAAGGTTGCCAATGAGGATTCTTAATGGTCATATATGTTCACATCACCATGGTTGACCATCATTTTTTTTTTTTTTTTATNATAAGGTCTAGGTTAATTCAAACAATTAGATTTGGTGTTGGTTTGAGCTATTCCTTGTCCTTCCTTCTACTATAACTACAAGATATGGGAATGTGCAAGTAATTTAGAAGATAACTTAGGTGAATGCATGAGTAATTTAAAAGATAATTCAACTATTCAAGTAAAAGTACACATGGTTAATAATGTTATACAATCATAATTGATGCGTATGAGTTATTGTATTGTCTACAATGATAAATACTATTTTAATAAGTTTAAGGTAGCTAGGGCATGTAATATCTAATCTAAAAACAACAAATATTATTACAGGGCACAAGTTCATAATTCTAAATTTATGTAGTATAGGTAAAATTGCAAACGGTATGACTTAAGCTCAAGCTCATAATCTTCGATCTCCGACTCAAGCCTCTATAATCAAGCTAATAAATAAGCTTGAGCTTGTCTCATTTATTAAAAATAAATAGCCTAACTTGAGTTTCAACTAATCAAGCTCTAAGTGAGTTGCTAAACATGTTCAAGCTTAGTTTATTAAACAATTCAAATTGAATTAGAGAGTTGAGCCAAGCCAACGAGTTCTTCAATTTTTTTAATGCGTTTTTTTGAGATGAAAAAATTATTTTTTTATTCAACTACGAAAAAATAAAAGAGAAAATTTATTATTTTTTTTATGGTATTTATACTGCATTATTTTTTGATATACAACTCGATTAAGAATAGTTTATGTAATATTCTATTTTGAATTATATTTTTTAATTTTTTGTTTAAATTTGTAGTAAATTGGTCATGAATTAGGCCCATAGCATGCAGTAATCATGGCTTAATGGGCCAAACCCAACCTCGGGATGGACGCTCCAGTTCCCTACGATAAGGCCCAACTTTGATAATTTTTTGTATGACCTTCAAATGGGACGTATTTTCTAAAATGCCATTTTCTTTCTTGTTGAACAATACACAGCTGAATTGTAACAGAGCTTGTCGCAAAAGAAAAACAAGTTCCCCAAAATACCCCTTAGAATTACCGATATTCCGCATCCCAAGAAATGCATCAACGGTTGAGATGCAACCGCTGCCTGATCCAAATCCCATCGACGGATGGCATTCTCTGATAAACACGCCCTTCAAAAAATGAGGCTAATGAGAACTAGGGTTTTTGGCAAAATTTATATATAACATTCTTGCTATCAAATAGAACGTATCTCTCTCTACATTTTCAATTTCATCTTTATTTCTTCTGTTGAATTACGAGCCATGGGCAAGGGACCTGGACTGTACTCTGATATCGGCAAAAAAGCTAGAGGTTTTGCTTAATTCAAGCACTCAATTTTTGTTCTTCATTTTGTTTTACCTTTTTTTTTTTGTCGTTTGATTGTGTGGGTTTTCCTTTTTGTTTTAGATCTGTTGAACAGGGATTTTCAGAGCGACCATAAGCTGACAATCACCACCGTATCTCCCACTGGTGTTGTAAGTAGATTTAGCGGTGCTTTTTACGGATCTGAGAACTTTTGTTTAATTTTATCTTTTAGTAAATAGTTTGTGATTTTAAGCTTTGTTGAGCTTGTTTACTGATGCACTTTTTGGAATATTATCTGAATAGTTTGGTATACTTTATCTTATATATTTTTTTTTTATTCATGTTTCTTCCCAGTTTTTTTATTTTATTTTTTTGAACACGTGCTTGTGGTGAACGATTATGGTAGAGCAATGTACTTTATAATGAATTTATTGTAAATTTAGTATCATTGGGTGGTTTGTTCTGGTGTTTTGAGTTATTCAGTGTATTCGATTTTAAAATCTGAACATTCATTTGTTAGCATTTGTTTTCAGGGCATTTTCTGTTATTTTTTGAGATTAATGATGAGTTGATGCTATATGTTTGCTATGTAGAAGGCATTATCCGTTGATATTTTGTAATAAATAATCCTGAAATGTTCTATTTCTTTTACTGGGTTGCTTAGTTGTTACACACATTGAATTGAACTTGGTTTAGGTTAAATTTGCTGATAAACTGTGATTGTTCACCTTGGTTCTGTTAATTTGTGATACTACTTGAATCTTAGAGAAAACACTCATTTTCTATGTTTTAGTAGTTGCCACTTAAGTAAGCTATTTGACATATTTGGATTGTGGTGAATTGTAGGAATACTTATTTGACTTGGTTAACTAGTAGAATAAGAAAAATATGACTTGATATTCACAATATGTTGCTTATGTTTCAATCACACCTTCATTGATTATACTCCATCATTTACTGTCACCATCACCATCATGCAGATCAATGCACATTATGCTAATGGATGTTGTGGTACTTGAATTACTTTTTTTGTATTTTAACACTCATTTTTCTTATTATTGTTGTAGACTCTTACTTCATCTGGAACTAAGAAGGGTGAGTTGTTTTTGGCTGATATCAACACTCAGCTGAAGCACAAGAATGTCACCACTGATATTAAAGTGGATACAGCTTCCAACGTAAGCTCTCTTGCTATGTCGACTCTGCAATATTTTTTTTCGATATACTCCAATTTTTTATTTTCTTTTACCAATGTGTTTTTGTGTTACTGTGAAAGCTTCCTAGCAAGTTGCTGAATATGGCACAACAAATTTATTTGAAACTTTTAATTTACTTCTATATACAAATGCAATCCCCCAGCTCTACACCACTCTCACGATCGACGAGCCTACCCCTGGCCTGAAAACAATCTTCAGCTTTCGAGTTCCTGATCAGAGGTCTGGAAAGGTAGTGAAGTAAAATTTTTAGTTCCCTTTCCCTTTTTTTTTACATATTTGATAAAAACTCGAACTTCTATCTAATTAACCCTTTCATTTGACCATCAATAGCTTGAACTCCAATACCTCCATGACTATGCTGGGCTAAGCTCGAGTGTTGGTTTGACCGCTAATCCCATAGTCAACTTCTCGGGAGTTGTGGGCAACGACAAACTTGCTCTCGGTGCTGATGTGTCCTTCGACTCCAAGGACGCGACTTTCACCAAATGCAATTTTGGAGCAAGCTTCACCAATACAGATCTTATAGCGGCTTTGACTCTGTAAGTGTGTTAGTCATTTTTTTATTTTTTCGAAAAAGCTAAAATTAATAAAACCCAAATGTTGAATATTTTGCTTGTGCTTTAGGAATGACAAGGGTGACAAGGTGAGTGCATCATACTACCACACGGTGAGCCCACTCACCAACACAGCTGTGGGTGGTGAGGTGACTCACAGCTTCTCGAGCAATGAGAACACTATCACGGTTGGGACCCAACACGCGCTTGACCCATTGACCACAGTCAAAGCTCGAGTCAACAACTCTGGCAAGGTGAATGCTTTGATTCAGCATGAGTGGCGCCCAAAATCGCTAATCACCTTGTCGACTGAGGTGGACACTAAGTCCATTGACAAGAGTGCCAAGTTTGGGCTGGCTTTGGCACTCAAGCCATGAGAGTTTGGGTTTTGATGGTTTTTCGCGTCCCTTAAATTGGGATGGTTTTGGTTCCCTTGGATGGTTCTTTTATGCAGCAGCGTATTTTGGTTCTTGTGGAAATAATCATATGACTTTTATTACTCGAACGATTTACTACTAGTTTTTGAGGTTTTTTATGGATTATTGAACCTTTGTATCTTCTTCTGGCTTAGGCTTTGGTGGTCCTCTTATTTCTGAAATCAAGTCTTTATCTTATTTCTATTTGTTCTTTCTGACTTATGCTTTGGTCCTTTTGTTTCTTATCATGTCTTATCTCATTTCTGTTTGTTCTTTCTGGTTTATGCTTTGGTGGCCATATTTCTGCAATCAAGTCTTCTCATTTTTACTTGTTCTTTCGGCTTTTGCCATTATGAGTATGAAAATGTATCAATTGATTATGTGATTAGGGTTTTTACTTCAGATATTTTATCATTGATGATGCTAAATTTTCATTGGAGAAGAGAATACCCAAACGATCTCTATGAAATCTTTAAATAATGAAGGATGGTACAACAGAATTAGGGCTAAAAAAATAATTGCCACCATTTCACTTGGTAACTCATATTACATGATTTTTTTCATGTCGGTATATTACATGAAAATTATTGCTAAAATAATGAATCATCTGTAAGTTGATCTTGACTCATTTCATAAATGAATTGCCCGATCTTGTTTAAACCAGGCGCAACTTGATTCGATAGAGTTTGAGTTTGTTGATATTAATAAACGAGACAATCTCAAATTTTTTTATCCATTCGTTAATTAATAACTCGTTCTGAAAAAATTTGAGCTCTCAATTTTTTTATCGATTCGTTTAGTTAATAACTTGTTCCATAAAAGTTTGAACTCGTGTTAAAGCATAAAAAACTCGAGTTCGACTCGACTTATTTACATAAACCAAGGATAAAAAAGTCGAACTAGGCTTGATTTATTTACACAACCAATACCGGGCATTGGTTTCCTTTCATCAGAAAATGAATTTATATATTTTAGAAGTTAAAAGAAAAAATCATGAACTAATTAGAATAATGATATAAAAAACTTTATTATATTATAAGTGTCCATTTTTGGAAGAGGGTTTAGAAGAAAAACCCTTTCGCGCACAATCCTTTCCTTCCGAGTTCAGACACGCTGTTTCTTTCCCTCGGCGGCGCTGAGTTTGTGGTCGCCGGAGTTTCATCGTTGGTCCGGAATCGCTTTGCGCCTGCCAATAAACCCTAGATTCAGCTGAATACGCATACTTTAAATTGAATCTGTCTCGAAAAAATGGGGAGAATTCCGTACATGAAGCTCAAAGGAAGCCAGAACCTAAGGCTACGGCTCGTCCTGTCGACGCTGTCCACCACGCCTATCCTAATCGAGGACATCCGCGCGGATGCCACGTGGCCCGGCCTCCGCCCGCACGAGATCTCGCTCCTCCGCCTCCTGGAGAAGGTTTCCGACGACTGCGTTGTGGAAATTAACGAAACTGGTAAAGTCAATGGCAATTTGGCCTTGATAACTTTTTGGTGTTCCTTTAGATGTTTTTTTGGGTGTTGTTTTTTGTGTTTGATTTTGTTGGTCAGCCACAAAACTCAATTTTTTCTCATTACACATATTTCTCTATGTTTTTTTTTTAGTGTCTGGTCAGGCACAAATCTCCAATTTTTTTCTTTAGATATGTTTCTAGATGTGGTTTTTCGAGCAGATTTAGCTGGGTCAGTCATAAAACTNTTTGTTTTTTTCATTAGATATATTTCTGGATGTTATTTTTTTGAGCTTGATTTTGTTTGGTCAGGCACAAAACTCAAGTACAAACCTGGTATTGTTATCGGTGGGAGGCATATAATCCATGACTGTGGCACGAGCCGAGCTATCGGCTATTTCTTGGAGCCGTTGATTGTGTTAGGATTGTTCGGGAAGAAGCCCTTGAGTATCAGGCTTAAAGGTATTCTTTAGGTTGATCTGTTTCATTTTCTGTTTTTAGTATATTCAGTTTGCTGCCTATACTAGCTATGCAAGAACTGTTCCTTGGGCAGTGGCATGTGTAAAAGATAATGTTTCTTTATTACTGTTTTACAGACTGAAACCGATAGAACAAACAATTGAACTAACTGCTTGTAATATTTCTTGATGTGGTTTTGTTTGGCGCTTGGGGCTGTACTTAAATGTTAAATGCATATTGTTTGATTTGCTTTTACATCTCAGGTATTACAAATGATGCCAAGGACCCATCTGTTGATACGTTTCGTTCGACTACTTTACCCATGTTGAAGCAGTTTGGAGTACCTTCAGAAGGACTCGACCTGAAAATTGAAAGTCGTGGTGTACCTCCTAATGGCGGTGGAGAAGTTCTTCTTTCGGTCCCAATTGTTCAAGAAAGTTTGAAAGTAAAAGTCTTGCAAAACCTGGCATAGAAAAATTTACAACTCTGGGTTTCGATTATTTTTATATTTTAAGTTTATTTATTTATTTATTAATTTTTTTTGGTGTGTGGGACAGGCAATTACATGGATTGATGAGGGCATGGTTAAGAGGATTCGTGGGGTCAGCTTCTCGACTAAAGTGTCTGTGCAGTTTGAGAACACACTGATACATGCTGCTCGTGGTATTTTCAATCGCTTGCTTCCGGATGTTCACATATTCACTGACCATAAAGCTGGACAGCAGGCTGGAAAGTAATGCTTATTTATTCTCTTCCTCCCCCTAACAATATAAATTCAAGAAAAATCTGTTTTATTACACACAATGTGATTTGCTCTCGATATGTCGTATTTTGAACTATCTTTGTAATGTTGTGCAGTTCACCTGGTTATGGGATTTCACTTTTTGCCGAAACCACTTCGGGTTGCTTTATCTCAGTTGACACAGCAGTTTCGTATGGACGGGCTGAAGATGAGGATGAGCTGGAGGATGATAAGAAAGAATTGAGTCCACCTGGCGACATTGGTGAAAATATTGCATCTGCACTGTTGGGTGAGATTGAACAAGGGGGAGTGGTGGATTCGACTCACCAGGTTCTTTTTTCTTTTTAAATATTATTTTTGTTTATCACTTTGCCTAATTAAGTAATTATCCTTTTACTTTATGTGGTTGTGTTCCATTGCTTTATTTATTCGTATGTAATGTGACATTATTGATAAGTTAGGTTATAACTTTTAAGTGAACTTCGAGCTTATAGCTAATAAATTATGACTTATGGCTGAACAGTTATGATAAAAGTATTTGGTAAAATTAGCTTAAATAAAAATTTTAATGGGTTTATTATTAAAGCTACCCAAAGAAGCTTATGAGGTAAGCTTGAGCTTTTTAAAAAAGTCCGCCCTACCAAACCAAATTTATTTGAATACAAGAAACTTATAAGCTATTCAAATAAGCTATAATAAGCTAGCTTATATGCTTACCAAACACAACTTAAGTAATTAGACTAAACTCAGTGGAGATATATTTGAATACAGTTGTAATATATTGCACGGGTTCACAAGATATCAAGATGTGTGCTTTTCTGCAATTTCTAAATTTTCACTGTTGTACTAAATTTTATTATTTTGCAGGGCTTATTGTTCCTTCTTTGTGCATTATGCCCTCAAGATGTTTCTAAGGTTCGTGTGGGTAAGCTTTCGCCATATGGGATTGAAGTCCTCAGGCACATCAGGGATTTTCTGGGTGTTAAGTTTGTAATAAAACCGGATCCTTTGACAGAGACTGTTATTCTTAAATGCGTCGGGTGTGGATTGAAGAACTTGTCGAGGAAAGTTTCGTGAGAGAAAAAAAAAACAGAACTATTTTTCGGAGTTTGTGGTTTTTCATGCCTTCAAGATTGAGTTGTTTCTTAAAGGCTTGAAATTTTGATTTNTTTATTCCTGCTTTAGCTATGAGGAATCCATCAAGAATCACAATCTCCAGATTTTTATTTTTTTTTTTTTGCAATAAACTTCTTGTAAATCAAGACATGATTAAAGTATTTTAACACATAATATCATCTTTTACAGTAAATTCTGAATCAAGATATGGTTAAAAGTATTACGAGACAATAGACTCTAAATCAAGATATTATTAAAAAATCAAGATAGATAAAATATTTGCTTGAGCATCATAATACTTTATTATCGAACTTTCTTCTCTCATATCTCTAGTTTCTCTGTATTTAAATAATTCCTTCCAAATAATATTTGAGTAATTCCTTAAAAAATACCACTCAAAAATATTTCTCTGTATTTAAATAATTCCACTCAAATAATATTTGAGTAATTCCTTAAAAAATACCACTCAAAAATAATTTCGGTAGACAAAAGACCGAAGCCTACAAAATATATAAATTATAATTAATGGTTGAAACTAATATTGAAATAGTATGAAACTGAAATTCTAAAAAACGTATGTTAGGAATCGTGTTACAATCGATGTGAATAAAAACTACTATTCCTGAATATGGGTTCATTTCTCCCATAGAACAATGTCCGCATGCGGTAGAATTAGAGCTTGAATACGACGTCGTTAAGTTCGAATCCGTCGCTTTCAGTAGCGAGCTCACCGCCTCTTCACAGGCAAGCATCAAACTTTGCTGCTGCAGGTTTTCTTTTGCTCGCTTTCTACTTTTTTATAATCGTAGGATTTTGTCTTGTATATCATTTCGAATATCTTTGAAGTATCTAGGTTAGAAATTGGAGTTCGTGTTCAGAAATTTGTCCGAAATGGCTTCGAGACACAATAAAATTTGATGTATCTTTGAGTTTACAAGTGTAATTAAGGTGGATTAAAATGGCCATTTGATTTTTTTTATGCGTGTATTTATTTGCTTGTGTGCAGGTATATATGTAAATTTTTCACATGAAACATAATTTTGATGCTGTATATCCACAAAGCTCGTATCTTGTGTTCTATATCGATATCTGCATGAAGGGCTTAACTTGAAAAGAAAGGGACAAAAAGCTATGAATAATTGAATAGCTTATTTTCATTTAATTGGCTAAAAAAGAATAGATTTTTCAGATAAAAGCCACTGATCTGATAACAGCTAAGAGCCAAATGGAAAGCCCCAACAATGGCGGTATACCAGAGGACCTGTTACTCGAGATTCTTTTACGGTTAACCGTAAAAGACTTATTGCGATTCAAGTCCGTCTGCAAGCGCTGGTACTCTATTATCCGAAATCCCGATTTTGTAAACCAACACTTTACCCACAAAAGCAATCAAGAATACCTTCTCATTCGTCACTACAGATATGACTTGGAGCAGTACGCGTTTGCCATGTATCTCGATGAAAATTTTTCAAAATACGAAGAGCCCGATAATCTTCAGCTTCCCTTCACTGTCTCGGCTCTAATGGGTCCCATAAACGGCGTATTTTGGGCAGCCGGAATATCGGGCCACATGGCGCTCTTGAACCCTGCCACGAGACAGTTTAAGCCGATCTCATTGCTTTTGCCTGATATCCCGCCTTATTTATCTCTTTATGACCATTTGTTCGGGTTCGGTCTCGACTCAAGAAGTGGCGATTACAAGGTTATCTCGATTCAGTACTATTGGAATGGGGAGACTGATATGGCTCACCATCCGTGTATAATATCTGTTTACACCTCGTCTAGTGATTCTTGGAAGCATTTTGAAGACTCGGGTTTGGTTAATTCGAGCCGCTGTGTGTATAGGTCTTTATGCAACACTTACCTGAAAGGTTCTTACTATTGGATAATGGATAATGACAAGGATGTTGCTATTCTTGCTTTCGATGTAAAAAACGAGAGCTTTAGGGAAATACGAGTTCCTGATTGTATCAAGACTAAAGAAGGGGACCTTTCTTTGTACGGTGATTCGTTAGCTCTGCTGACGTGTGATTTGGATAATGTTAATATATGTGTCGATGTTTGGGTGATGAGTGAGAAGATGAATGGTGGAGTAAGTGTTTGACAGTCGGCCCTTTTCAGGATATTAGGTGGCCGCTCGGTTTCTGGAAGGAAAACGAGCTTTTGATCGAAACTGAAAATTCTGTGTTGACTATGTATGATGTGAGTGCTCGGAAATCGAGGACAGTGGAGAATCGGAGGAAAGAGAATGGGTTTTTCATTTATTGGGTGTTTTCTTATAAGGAAAGCCTCGTGTCGATTGAAGGAGAAGGGGAAGGGTGCAGACTGTGGGATGCTTCTGATGATTTTGTGAGGGATTTTTTCAAGTGATTGTCACGCAGAAGGTTAGAGTTGGAGTTATGTATTTGTTTGTATTTTTTATTTTTAATGCGTTTATATGGGAAATCTATGTTTTTACTAAAAGCATATACTTACCGATTCTCTTTTATCAGTCTACCGCAAAAATGGTGATGGACTCGTGAATTGCACACTGCAAATAATTTGTATTATCTTGAGGAAATTAGACATAGTGAATGTCAGGTCAACTGTACTGTTCATGTGCAAACTGCAAAGTAGATATTCTGTATTTGGCACCTCCAAAGTTTGGAAATTTTGTGGAACAGTTGTGTGTATAAAATATGTACATTATGAAGCTTTTGTTGATGAACTATCTTGAGGTGTTTATTTCTTGTTTAATTAATCTTATTGCAGGGAGAGGGAGGCAAATCTGCAGTCATTTTGATATAAAAACTGAGTTTTTATACATGTAAAGGTTATATTTCATATATAATGTGCATTTGAGATAAAGCTTTAAATCCTAAAAGTTTGTTACATACAAAGTGAAAGAAAAAATTATAAGTTTGTTACACAATAAGGATAAGCTGGAAAAAATTGGAGATGCGGGGTATCGATCCCCGTACCTCTCGCATGCTAAGCGAGCGCTCTACCATCTGAGCTACATCCCCTTTGATGAATCGTGCTCATCATCCCCTAGTGACATTACATAAGATGCTAGCTCATAGGAAAAATCAATGCCAGCCAAGGGAAGCTCTTGGTGTGTATGTGACGTGGGTCACGTGTCTCGTGAGATAAGGTCAGTCAAAAGACACAGTCGGGTACGACCCTACCCGCTACCCGTATCACCTTTGTTTTTGAGTGACTTGACAAATCGGGTTCTTTTTTTTTTGTTTGTGCATATTAGCATTCAGTTTCTAAGGGTTTTGTGTGTGTGTGTGTGTTAAACTGTTAACTTTTAGCTTGTAATGATTTGATTCAAGTTTTTGTAGTTTACCCGTAGAATTATGACTTTGATTCTAAAATTTATTATGCTAGGCAATGATAAACTGTGCCTCCCTAAAGAATCACGTACAAAATTCATTCTTTACAAAAATATATAGGTGGGTGAATAATATTTTTCATATTGTAAATAAATAATAACACTAGATTTTTTTTTTTATTATTATAATATGACAATTTACAAAACGTAGAATAGGAAACGGAAAATTAAAAGAAAAAAAAAAAAAAATCTCCGAAATGGCTAAATTTGTAAGACATCATTGCAATGAGAATTTCCTATTAATTACAATGTGCCAGATATCAATCATGCCAACCCCGTCCAAATGATTCAAGCTCGAGACCAAACGTTAGCATTTAAAATAGCAGAACTTGGTAAAGAAAAAGCTTCAGAGACCAAACATTTTCACAGTAATCAAACACATTACATAATGTAGGGGCAGTTTATATTCCACCTCAAATGAGCAGCAGCCGAGCAAATCTAAGTTCAAAGACGAGATGCAATTGCAAATGTATACATAATCTCAACCTTTCAACGTCTCGAATTGCAATCTGAAAAGGAAAAGATGCGCATCCAGCAGCACAATGGATTATTCTTTTCCAGATTTTTGCTATTTTGTACACCCAAAACACACCTTCTAGACGTGAAGAAAATCCAAAAAACTCATCCAGAATATGTTAATAATAATAATAATAATAAGTCGGAACTCATCAGACTGTGTACGACTGCTGAATGGTGTCTATGTCGAGATTCTTCAACTTTATAACTGATTCCACGTGGCCCTTCAGCGTAGTCAACTCTCTCAGCCTGCAATAGGATTATCACATAATGAAGCAAATGTTTTCATGAAAAAATCAGTATTTTTCAGCATACTTGATTGTATATGTTCCCCAAAATGTCTGAGAAAAAATAAAACATATACAACATACAAATAATATGAATCGGAATCAATTTGAGGACAGAATAAATAAATCTACCTTGCCATCTCTGCTCGACGCCTGGCCTCTTCAGCTATCTGGTTAAGATCATTGTGTGCAGGGCGTTCATTGTAGTGTGTTTCGGGTGGATGAAGCCCGTGAAGTGTTCTCTGAGCCTGTGCCCACTTAAGTTCACGATCTTCTTTACCGAAATCCTTCTTCTTTGTAAATGCAATCTGTAACATCCCAATAAATAAATTTTAGAAAAAAAGGGGCAATAAAAGAGAAGGTTCACAAAATTAAGTGGAAAAAGAAACGTGGAGACTTGAGTATATGTGACATCAATCGTACCCTTTGCTCGATAACAAGATCCCAGGCCCTTCCGCTCAATGCATATCTGATGAAGAATTTGATGAAATCAAGTGGGAAATAGAATATTATATTATAGAGCCAGATAACGCCGGCCCAACCCCACCCTATCCCTTCAATCGCGCAAAAACTCCAGTTTGCATAGACAGCAATCAGTGTAGCAATCTGCCGTTTAACAAAAAACGAAAATTAAAATTGTTGAGCTAAAAAAAAGGGTTGATATGTTTTACATAATGGCACGTTTAGAAGATAATTATAGAAAGAGGGGTTTAAGGTTTTTACTTACTAGCTGAGCAATAAGGAAAGCCCCCACGAGAAGAGCTCCAGGGCGCTCGATGAACGACCAGCTTCTTGATCTCGTCACAAATATGAGGGCTTGGCTGACTATACTCACTTGTAGATATATTGCCGAGGCAAGCATTCTGAAGTTTGGGTTAACTGATCTCTCAAGAGACCTAACTCCGAAAACTCTCTGTAAGTTTTGAGGACAAAGGTTAAAGATAAACAGGTTGATGAAACCATTATCCCGTATTAACTTGTATAAGAAAAATCGTAGTTTGGGTGATTAATATTGTATTGAAAAAGAAAATGGCACTTACAGGGAAGAAGTCAGTATCATAAGCTGCCCAGAAGAAAATAACAGTCATCATTGCCAAGTAGGCTCCAAGAACAATTCCTGTCGTGAAAATCTCCGCTAGCTTCCAGCTGTCTGGTAAAGGAGATGGCTTCACCCTATCCTTTGATATTGTCATGATGGTCCCTGCAAGTCATAAAAAAACCAACAATATCATTTTCTGTTTAAGCGCGAGAAGAATGGAAAACAGATTACAGTATGTGGCCAAAAAGGTGGAGAAAAAGGTTGAGAATGAATCAGATTTGAATAGAATGGAGAAATTGAAGGTGGAGCATATAATACAACCACAGAGTACTCACCATCATTAAGAATGGCAATAATCAGAACCATAAAGGGAGGGAAGTCAAACTGCCATATGAGTGCAAGCAACATAAACCCCAGCTGTGAAGAAAGGAAAACACTATATAAATCAGAAATGAGAAAATAATCTTACATTGTGCTATGAATTAAAATAAAACAATCATCTCGAAGGCTTACAACTATCCGAATCGTAATGGAAACAGCATATATCTGCATGCATGGTGAAGGTGAAACTAGTTAGTACAATGAAAATAAAAATAAAAATAAAAATAAAAATAAAAAGTAGTGAAATGCACAGGACATATAGGAAGGTGTACCGTGTAGTTTTTCATCCGCTGGAAGATTGCACGGCTGGTTAGGACAGCACTGATGATTACACTCAGACCGGGTTCAGTGAGTACGATATCAGATGCACTTCTTGCAGCATCGGTTGCATCAGCAACAGCTATTCCAATATCGGCCTTTTTAAGAGCAGGGGCATCGTTCACCCCATCACCAGTCATCCCACATATATGCTTCCGAGCTTGCAAACGCTTGACAATTTCGTACTTGTGCTCTGAGACCAAGAACATAAAAATTTCCAAAATATCCAACACATCATGGGAAAAAGGGAATACAAACGAAGAGTAGGGAATATAGTGTACCAGGAAAAACACCAGCAAAGCCATCGGCCTTTTCGATCAATTCATCGATCGGTAAAGCAGCAATGGACTCGTCTTTGTCCTGTCCTAATAAAGAAGAGGAAGGATACATGTTTGTACCCATTCCCAAACGACGCCCTGTCTCCTTGCCTATTGCCAGCTGATCACCTGATATATATTTATCCAACATGAATCATGGCAATAGTTTACTCGGAAACTCTTTCAGCATAAAACACGATAGTAAAGCAAGCAGTGACATTCTCTGGTTTTTCCTGATAAATGTTGCTGTTGCACTGAGAATGGTCAAACTATTTCTTTTCCATCTCCCTTTTG
>BKCP01003891.1:53420-67395 GCA_008636005.1 Striga asiatica
CCTTATTTTCCAGATTCAGTAAACTGTCAAACTCTAAATAGGTAACTAAAATGGGTACATTAGCTAAAAAAAAGCTCACCAGTAATCATTTTAACATTTACTCCTAGATTCAGAGCCCTTCGGATTGTCTCGGCACTATCATGCCTAGGAGGATCAAAAAGTGGCATGAGCCCAAAAAATTGCCATGGACCTCCTGGGCTCTCTTTCCTTCCTTCAGGAACTTCCTGTAGAGCAAGAAAAATGATTGTCAATTCATAACGATAATCATCTTGAGCGACCTACGCCTGTCTTTAAATTCAAATGACACTGGAGATTAAATATAACATTATCATTATTGCTTCACCTGGTATGCAACAGCAAGGGATCTTAATCCCCGCTCAGCAAATTTATCGATGACCGAATGGACTCGTCGCTCAATCTCAGCTCTGTTGTATGCAAGGTTCAGTATCTGGAAATCAATCATGGTATTCATTGGTCAAAGGTCTAATATTTAGAGCAAACATTACAAGAAATTATTTGTGAGAGAGTTTTTGACTAACCTGTTCAGGAGCTCCCTTGCTAGCTCGATGCATTTTACCATCACTATCAATGTACGTCAATGCAGTGCGCTTATCGGTCGGATTGAATGGCAAGAAATGAACCTCCTGAATTCCGGCCCTTGCCTTTTTATTTGAAACACATATTATATAGTCAGTAAAAAGAAACTGTAAAAATGTAAACCAAGACAGACCGTTCTCCTAATTGAGGCACATAAGATCTTCATACAACTTCATGCAGCAAACTAAGGAATATATATATAGGGAGTGGTTCAAATAAAAACCTCTTCTGGTGTGAGAACCGTGAGAACCATATTTGATGCTATTTTTAATTGTGTATGATGCTATTTTTAATCTTACATGGTGCTATCATTTTTACAAATGCTAAGTTGCTATTTTTAATAAAATACATCCTGATTAAAAATAGCACTAAATAAGCAATANAGCCAACATCCCTACAATTGCCGCATCAATCGCATCTTGATTTTCCAACCGAGAGGCTCGGGCAGCCATCAACACAACCGTATCAGCATCCACTCCTTTTGTAAAAACCTGCAGTTAGAAATACAAATGTTATCACATAGCTACATTGCTTAATTCAACTTTAGATACGCAAAGTCTTAAAGTATTCCATTAACCTCAATGAGATTTTTATCGACTGTTAGCTTATTTAATGTCAGAGTTCCAGTTTTGTCACTGCAAAGCACATCCATGCCGGCCATTTCTTCAATTGCTGTCATTCTCTTAGTGATGGCTCCCTGCAGGTTATTGACAACAAACCAATACATGAATCAAATAAATTCAAAACCAAAAATGGAAAATTTCAACCTAACCATCAAAATACAATTATACCTGCTGGGACAAACGGTGTGAACCAATTGCCATTGTAACAGACAAGACCGTTGGCATTGCAATTGGAATTCCTCCAATCAGAAGCACGAGCAAATTATCAATTCCTGGACGATAAGCACGGTGTTGAATAGGGTACATAACAATAATCTCGATAATCATTCCCACTGCAATCGAGCATATGCAGAAGTTCCCAATCGCAGTCAAGACCTTCAATGGACAAACAAAATCACCTCATGAAAACCAAAAAAATCAACAACAAAAAATAGTAATACGAACCGGCAACATCTAATCTTCAAGCAAAGGCAAAACCCTCAAATGCTCACCTTCTGAAAATGTCCTACTTGATTAGTGGAGTCCACTAAGTGAGCTGCCTTCCCAAAGAATGTATGAACACCAGTTGCAATGACCACAGCATCAATTTCGCCCTGTTTCACTGTAGAACCCGAGTAAACACCATCTCCAGGGGCTTTTGTCACGGGCAGGGATTCACCAGTTAGAGCAGACTGCAAACAAGAATCAGCACAAATTAAAATAAAATAAAAGTATACACATATACATTAAGAGAACACAAAAGTTAGAGGAGAACCTGGTCTATTTTTAAAGGATCTCCGTCAAGGAGACGAGCATCTGCAGGAATAATATCGCCCAATTTTATACTGATTACATCGCCAGGAACAAGAACCGCTGCATCTTCCTCATTCCAATGCCCATCACGAAGAACCTAAGAATAATTTTAGTTGCATCACCAGAGAGAAAGTGCTTCAAAAGAGAAATAAACAATCACGATAAGCTATTAGAAACATGCATTGCTGTAGGTAGAACGGGATATGCACCTTCGCTTTAGGTGCTAGACGGGCCATGAGAGCAGCAGCTGCATTCCCGGCATTGTTCTCCTCTATGAAACTTATGGTCGAGTTAATCACCAGAAGAATTATGATACCAACAAAATCCTGCCAATCTGGTGGTCTTCCCTGCAAAACACGAAATAGCAAATAGTAAAGCTTAAGAGCAAACAACAAATAGTAAATAGAACTGAAATTTACATGGATTACTTTCCCACTGGAATAGACAACCAGAGGTTACACTGTTCGCTCACTTATTAGTTATTACCCATATACGTGGAAAACAACAAAAAAAGTGAACAGAAAACAAAAGAAGGTAGCAACAATAATGTCTACAGAAGAGCAACAGAAACCAACACGCAAAGAGATATAGAGATAGAAAGAGAGAGAGCATACTCCTCCATTTGCAAGAGCTATGGCCATAACGGCGGCGGCCTCCATCACCCACGACAGAGGATTCCACATAAATCCCAAGAACTTCAGAACTTTACTCTCCTGCAATTTTTCATCATATGTTTACATAAAAACCAGAGCAAAACCCATTATCAGACACGAGAAAATCCCCAGTAAAGAAGAAAGGAAAACTTAGCAAATAAAACAAAAAAATTGTTCGTAAAAAAAAGCTGACCTCCTTCTCCTCAAGCTTGTTCTGACCAAAAATTTCAAGCCTCCTGTTAGCATCCTCCGACGTCAGCCCCTCCCTCGTGCATCTCAGATTCTCGAACACCTCCGGCACCGGTATATTTTCCTAAACAAAATCAATTCGAGCAAAACTCAAACCAGAAAACATCGAAGAACGAAAAAAATGAACAGCGAAAACGACGAAAATCGTAAGGTAAACAAAAAAAAAATAGAAAAAGAAGAACAACACACCAAATCAACCGTCTCTCTCTTGAGAGCCTCCATAGCTTCATCCTTCGCCGCCATCCCTACCAAAAACAGACACAACAATCAGCAGATTTTTTGTTTAAACTCTCACCTCTCTTAAGGTATGCATACTCTTGACGGCTTGAGCTCTTAGTTATGGACACCAGATTTTTTGTTTATTTTTTCTTTTTTGGAAAGGAAAACAAACCTGAGAAAAAGTCTAGTTCCCTACGGCACTTGGACTGTAACAGTAATCCACTGAAACAGAGATGGAGTGATAACGAATATGAAGCGACTATATATGGCTGCCATGTATATACTGTATACACACGCGCCTGATATGCCAGCATGACACGCGCGAGACGGGGCGCGTGCAGTAGAGGGCGGTTGGGTAGTGTACGGTTGCAGGTGAGCCGCTGTATAGGACGAGCGGAAAATATCATGTACGTGCGTGTGCATAGTAAAAATGTGTGAGCAAACTACTTTTATATTTTATCCAGAATTATGGAATAGCTTATTAATTTGCTTGTCTTGTCTCTACTAATCATAAAATTCATCAAATCGTTTTGGGCAATTCACCGCTTGGACGTTTTTGCCCTTCATTATTCTCTCTCTACTCTCTCTTTCTACTTTTTCCCTCTCGATTTTCTATGGCTCTTTGACCGTCAAAAAAATTTTGAAAAAATACCAAAAAAATACCATGACATCGACAAGACATTAAAGATTGACCATGTATTTTATTTTTACTTTGTAAATAATTTTTAAATTTTTTTTTTTCTTTTTTTTTACGCGTCCTAGGCGTCCTTCTTCGCCGGTGGACGCGCCAAAAGGCGTCCGGTTAGGCCGGTAGGACGCGTAAAAAAAAAAAAATTAAATTATTTACAAAGTTAAAAAAAAATACATGGTCAATCTTCAATGTCTTGTCGATGTCATGATATTTTTTTGGTATTTTTTCGAAATTTTTTTTACGGTCAAAAGAGCCGTAGAAAATCGAGAGGGAAAGAGTAGAGAGAGAGTAGTGAAGGGCAAAAACGTAATTGAGAGAGATGTGGTGAATAGTAATAAGGGACGGTGAATAGTAATTCAATTTCTTTTTCATTTCTTAAATAATCACAATAAAATTATATTGTTAGACTATCTAACCGTTTAGACTTTGAAGTTTGGACATTTATCATTTTACATAAATAAAAAACAATACATACTTATACTATATATTGCTATGTTCTTATTCATTTTTATTTTAAATAAGACATTTGAGTATAAAAATATTGCTATGTTTTTATTTATATTTATGTGATATTACATTAGGCAACCTAACCTAATAATTACTTATATAATTATGTTACTCATTTTAGAATTTTAAATTTATCAAGCACAATATAACTAGGTCGACACAAATGACTCTCTTAAAATATTGCTTATTATTTAAGCAATTATACTCTCTTATACAAAATCCATATTTGTAACATGAAATAACTTACGTTTATATTATTAGTGTGTTTGATAAGCATCATAAACTAGTTAATAGATTATTTAGTTAAGTTATAATTTTTCTAACTAAATAAGCCATAACATTTAGTCAATCGATAAAATTAAGCTTTCAACAGACTAGTTAATTTTAACTAACGCTTTTATTATATAGACTAGATTTTCAACCATCAGCCATAAGCCATCGACTATAAGTTAAAGTAGTATAACACATGGATCAAACAATTATGACTATGAGCTCAATATTTATGTACTTTGGTGAATACACTTAGTTACTTAATAAAAAATTTTGTTAACCAGTTAAATAAATAATTGATCAAACCATTGGATAGCAAAAGATTCGGCCCACTTAGCTATATAATATATGGACACGATGGATTGCCTCTGTTCTATTTATATGTCATTTTTTGTGCTCGTTATTATTTTTTTTTCTTTCAAATAAGCATTCACTTGCATTTTGCGAAGGTGCAATAAACATGATATTACTTCAATTTTCTACTCGTAATTGTTGTATATCACTAAGCTTTGGCCTCAAATGAATTTTACATGACATTATTCATTTATTTGTTCAAGATTTAAATTAATTTAAAAGGTTTAAATAAAATATTTTTCTTGTAAGCAAAATGGGCCAAAAAGTTCAGATTAATTCGGATTCAATTTACTCAAATTCATTCGTTTTAATTTAACCAGCGTAAACAAATTGAATTGAACTAAGTTTGAATCAATATATAAGTTTAAACACAACTTATTTATCAATATTAGTTAACAAGTCTAGATATAAAAAGTATTATTATTGTTTGTTAACGAGACTAATTGATTAAACAAGCTCTACCCATTTACTAAACGAGTTAAATGAGCTTGAGTCTTAGCTAGAGATGTAAACGAACCGAACGTTCGCGAATAAAAGTTCGTTCGAGCTCGTTCGTGTTCGACAAAAGCCCCCGTTCATTTGTTAATCGAGCCGAGTTCTAACAAAAAATTAGGCTCGTTTAATAATCGAACGAACACGAGCTTGTTCGCGAACGTTCGATGATATTAGCGAACATTAATTTAATATTAATTTATTTTATTTTTCATATATTTACATATATTTTTTTTAAATCTAAAATATTTTTTTTTATTTATTTTCGAGTTCGAACGAACAAATTTCGAGTTAATCAAACATATTTAAAAAGTTTATGTATTAAATTATTCGAACACAAACGAACTCGAACATTGACGAACAACTAAACGAACGAGCTCGAACACCATTTTTTGCTGGAAAAATAAACGAACGAACACGAATATTGTTTGAACGTAAACGAACACGAGCTCGAACAACTCAAGCTCAATTCAGATCGTTCAGATCTCATGAGGGGTTCGTTTTCTTTACCAACTCAGACTTTGATCCTTTCACGTGCATATTGATGAGGGTAAATAAATATTTTAAATAACAGACTGCTATTATGTAGAATTAACAGTTGAGCGATCATACTTTTTTAATAAATTATTATTATATTAAAATATCATACTTTAATAATACTATAAACAATAATATGCCATTCTATAATTTAATTATATATTTCATACAATTGTGATGTGTAATTTGTATTTTAACTAAAGCATGCATGACTCAATGAGTCAAGGTCAACAAACGCGAGAGGAATAGTCTAAAGAGGAGGCCTATTTTGGGCCTTTCCGTCATTTGACCGCTCAGTTTCAAAATTCAATAATTTTGGCAGGTGACGTACGGAATTGTCCTTTTATGCTGAAAATTGACAAGTGGCCAAAACTACGCCGTTTCTGTTTGAGAAAAAGTTTAAAATATTAGCCGTAGTGATTTACGTGACTGATAAATTCAATGACACGCCATAATTCCATCAACATAACATATTTCTTTGGGTTTCCAATTATTTATCTACACGATAGTTCCAATCTCACGTGAGAAATGAGATTCTAATTTGAGTTTGTTTTGCTTCATTTTAGCAAAAGAATAAAGTGAATATATAATAAAATCAAATAAACCTTGATGAATATTATCACTATTTTCCACTTATATCAAGGTCACCATCATTGTATTGCAATTAAAAAATCATAAATTTGTCCTCTAGGCTCTAGTTAAATTCTACAAGAAGACACTTCAAATTTACACATTCATCCAAAATTGGACCAGGCTAATGCACCACGTATTATTCTACTGATTTGATTGTCTGATGGGCTTTTATTAGCCTGGCAAGCCCAGACCAAAATATTTGTATGATGACATACAACTATTTATGTTAATAAACTTTGTGCTTTAGTAGTTTTCAGATAAAAATAAAAGAAAAAGACACTAAAATTTTATAATGATATATCTAATAAATCATTAAAAAAATGTCACAATTTCATATTAAATAGCTCAATTATTAGAGCAGTTAAACAAAATGAGTTGCTCGTGAGCTTGATTTGAGCTTGACTTTACTCAATAAAGACTCAAGTCGGTTGAGTTTGTTTTGATATCAAAGACTCGACTCGTTTACTATGGTTTTTTGGTATGTGAAATATTGATCTACATCTTAGATATATAAAGAAATTTCATGATGACAAATTGACAATAGGATAAAATACATAAGTTTTGTGGTTTTCTTAGGAGGCGATTGTATACCAATTGTACAGTAAAAAAATCAATCAAAACTCAACTTTAACTCAACTTCACTATCTCCAATATTATCAATATAATTAAATAATATCAACCAATCATTCTTACACATCACATCAACTTTAATTCATTATTCATCTACTCACATAATTTTAACTAACTATCACTTCTAATCATTTTCTCCTACTTTTACATCAAATCAACTTTAATTATTTTATTCTAAATATTATTTTAATATATCCATTAACAACTAACCATACCATCTTTTTTCAATAGTTAAAAAATAACCAATTTTTTATTAGTTGAATTCATATCCAATCACCCCCTTATTATTTCTTTTTTTTTTTTGGTCCACTTTTTCTCGGTAATGCCCCTAAAGTCCTTTTTAATGCTGAATTTTTTTTTCCCAAGGAAAACACATTCAACTACAGTAAAATAACTAAAAGAAAAATCAGAACCTCGTGTTATTGAACGTTTGTCCTTTTTTTTAATATTAATAATTTATGTAAATCCAAGAACATTTCCATTTAGTAATACGTATGTATATTTTTTATTTTAATATTTGGTTAAGAAATCACAAATTTTGACTGTAAGAGTTAAAAATTCACTAATTAATAATTCTTTATATGGAAATTCAATTTTATTATTGCAATTTCTCTTGAGAATGATCCCATAAGAGACCCAAAAAGTCGAGTAAATTTGAGACATTTTTCAATTTCCTCAATTTATCATGCGAATTGGATAAAGTTATGCAGCCATCATCATAAATTAGCAATATCATCAATCCACGGCTACTATTAGATTCAGTCCACACCATCCGCATTTAACTCCAAGATTTAGCAACGAGTTTGATGCCAAATCCCATAAGTTTCTAGAGCTATCATTAATAGTAATATAATGTGAATGTAGGTTATCTGTTTTGCTACGAAGCCAACAGTTGGCTCCATAGTGGAGCAAACCTTCTATATACAATAAATAACTGTTGGTTTCATAGTGGAGCAAACCTTCTATATACAATATATAAATAGTAGATTTATTTATTGTATATAGAAGGTTTGCTCCACTATGGAGCCAACTGTTGGCTTCATAGCAAAATCGTGTATGTCATACTAAATTTAAATATGACATTTAAATGTGAAAGTATATATTTTTGTTGAAAAAATATAATTGTCTAACTATTGGATAACCTAACACAACAGAAAGTTTATTGATAGCAGTGTTTCAAATAGCGCAATTTCGCGCGCTACGAAGCGCGCTATAGCGCATTTTTACCCAAAAACGCGACATAGCTTATATAATTTCGCGCAGTTCTAGAAAAGCGTACGCAATTTAGGCTATATTTTGCGCTATTTACGCAATTTACGCTATTTCTCACGCTATTTGGGTAATCGTTATTTATAGGCAAAAAATAAAATAATAAAATACAAAAAAAAATGTAGGGCACAAAATTGAGTAATTTCTCCCATGGCGAATTTGAGTGATTATTAAATCATGTTTCGTATTTCTCTTGAAAAAAAAATTTTGAAAAATTGATATCAACATATCTAAGATTGATCTTTTGGACTATTAGAATCATGAAATGTTTATGTTTCTTAAACTCAAAAGTGAAATGAGAAGAACACTTCATTTTTTTCTCCAAATGATGAGGAGATGCAAGAATTTGATGAAATTGTACTAATAATTTTTTATAGTGAAAATATCCGTAACTTTGATAGAATTGACGATGATAGCCAAATTCAATTGGATAACACCGATCATTTTAAGATTTTGAGTCTTTATTTTAAACATTAAGACATTGGTTGTTTGAAGAATTAATATTTGAATGTTATTTTTTAGATTCAATGTCCAAGTTTATGGTTTAAGACCATTTTAACTATTTATTCGCTTGTATGGTTATATATTATTATTTTTAGCATTAAAAAAGAATTGCTCGAATAGCTTACGCATATTTTAAACATTAAGACATTGGTTGTTTGAAGAATTAATATTTGAATGTTATTTTTTGGATTCAATGTCCAAGTTTATGGTTTAAGACCATTTTAACTATTTATTTGCTTGTATGGTTATATATTATTATTTTTAGCATTAAAAAAGAATTGCTCAAATAGCTTACGCAATGCGCTACGCTATTTACGCTACGCAATATAAAGACCAAAACGCGACGCATTGCGCGATGCGCGTTTTAAAACACTGATTGATAGTAATAATATAAAATATAAAGTGCAATTAGTTCCATATCTTCAACTTCTAACATACACGGTCTCATTGTTAGTTGATTGATCCGTTATACCTTCTAAGGGAAAAAAAATATACACTCACGATACACAATGACATACTTTTGTATATATTTTCATTCAGTTTCGATTATGATTTTAATAAGTGATCACACGTTCGTGGTGTAACATTTCAATTTTAAAATCGCATAGTTGTCATACACGTGTCAGAATTTAATTATTAGACATGACTATAGTTGTTAAACGAAGCGAGCTGGCACACTAATGGTCGAGCTCAGTTCGACTCGTTTGATAAACAAGTTGAGTTCAAGTTCGTTAAGTTAATGAATTGAGCTTTGCTCGATTCGGGTCAATCCAATATAAAAATGTTCATATGATTTTTTTATAATTCGACTCGTTAATATTAACAACTGAGCTAAGCTCAATCTCGCTTGCTTATTCTTTTAGTTTTATATGTATTATAATGCATATAATATATATGCCCATGAGCATAATTTTCGTTCAGCTCGTTCCATAAATGAGTCGAGAACAGCTCGGCTAATTAAGACCAAAAAAATAAGATTTTTCTTATAACTTATCACATTTTGCTAATTAAAAGTCGAGCCCGACTCATTAAAACTAGACTTTTGCTTTTCAATATTAACAAAGGAGTCGGTTTGAAGTCCATTTCTGAAATGTGAAGTCTATTGAGTGAAGCAAGAAACAAAAAAATAGCACCACTAAAACCCATCTTTANTTTTTTCTTTCTTTAGTCTTTACTCATTTTTCTCTAAAAGGAAAATAAATTCAGTCACAGACCAAACCAAACTCCCCACAAGCAAATCTTCCACCTCTCACCCACCTCAAATTTCCTTCACAAACACAACCAGCACGCCTGCAAATCTGCAGATTTGAGCTTAAACCCATTTGAATTTTTCTTTGCCCCCTTTTTCCCCCTGAATTTTGATGGGAAAATGAAGAAGCTGAAGAACTACTACCTTCAGTTCAAGCAACCCAAATCAAAATGGGTAACAATGGAGAGAAAGTGGATCTTCCCACTGGCCATCGGCTCCGTCGTTTCCCTTTTCCTGCTCTTCCTAACCACCTTGACCTCCCCCGACGGTGTGCCCCTCTTCCCCCTCCGGCGGTATTACTCCCCCTCCGCCGCGGCCGCTGCCGCCGCCTCCATCTTCGTCGAGCCGAGGCTGAAACCCTTGCCGATCAGCGATCTACCCCCGCCGCCGCGGCTGGCCTACCTGATTTCCGGCTCCGCCGGCGACGGCGCTATGCTCCGCCGCACGCTCGAGGCGCTCTACCACCCCAACAACCAGTACGTCGTGCACCTCGACGCCGAGTCTTCGGAGGCCGAGCGGCTCGATCTGCGCAATTACGTCAGCAACCACTCGATCTTCCGGAGGTTCGAGAACGTGCGGATGATTACGAAGGCTAATTTGGTCACATACCGTGGGCCCACCATGGTGGCCAACACTCTGCACGCGGCCGCAATTCTGTTGAAGGAAGGCGGGAATTGGGACTGGTTTATCAACCTCAGCGCGTCTGATTATCCATTGGTGACTCAAGATGGTTACAATTTTGGACTTTTTTACTTTATTAGTGATGAATAAAAATCCTTTCTTTTTTTTTTTTTTTTTTTTTCTTTTTTTTTTATCTTTTTTTACTTTTCTGGAAATAATGTGTTGAATTTAGCTGTGATTATTAATTTTGTCGGTTTGCTATTGAAATTGGCTTTGTTGATTCTTGCTGGGTGATCAGATCTGCTGCATACATTTTCATACTTGCCGCGGGATCTTAATTTCATGGATCATACAAGTGACATTGGCTGGAAAGAGTGAGTGATCTTTTTAATGTTATAGCTGTTTCTTCATCTTGAAGTGTGATTCAATGAAATTCATGGCAGATCTTTATGATTTTATGAAATGGTGTTCGTTTAGATTCCAGAGGGCGAAACCAGTTATCATTGATCCTGGTTTGTATATGACGAAAAAGACCGATGTGTTCTGGATTTCACAGAGAAGAAGTGTGCCGACAGCATTTAAGCTCTTTACAGGTGTGTTTTAGCTATAAAATAATTATGTGTTTTCTGGTTATGGACTTGTGGTTATATTTGTGTTCTTACTCGTTTAGCTTTTTATGGGTTAAATGCTACTACCTCTTTGGTATGGAAGAGCTACTGGTAACATGTGTTGTTTGTTCACTTTTTTTTCATGCCATATGCTTTATCATTTTTCTGATGATATATGTATGTAAACCTGGAGGATAATTATCTTGGATAAGGAATAATAATTACAGTTTTGGGCCACCTTCAAATTCCTTTGTGTTTTAGTACTGTTTTTCACATTTTTAGTAATAACCTACTGAATTGTGATAACACAACAGTATGACTGTATGGTTAAATTTCATTCATGTTCTGCTATAGTTCGTTCAAAAATTGTGATTTTTCTTTTTTTTTTTTTGTTATTTATCAGGTTGTATATTCAAACTATCACATAACGTCTTAGAATAATCTACATTGTCAATTCAGTGTATAAAGATTTGAACCAACTAGACTAGTGTTATTGTGTGCAATATTGTTTACTTTGATATATCAATGATGGGTCAGATCCAACTTGAACTGTTCATTCTTTGATACATACAAAGATGAAATCGGTTAATTTGAAACGAGGAGAGCACGTGCCACATGATTAGAATTTTCTCGACAGTTGTCACTCGATTAATATTCCGAATTCTTTATTTTTAGTCATTACTGCAGTACACTGTATCCTATAGTCAGTAGCCCAGTTTTGTTACATGAGCATAGAAAATACAGAAATGAATATGGAACGAATTACCTACAATTGTAATTGAATCGAGTTCAGCCTCACATCCATCCTCTTCATTGAGAACTCGTCAAAATTTCGATGAAAATAATAACATAGATTACTGCAAAATGACATTTCGACACCCGAACATAAACGAAGAGCTGAAAACAAAACGAGTAAAATAAACTCGAATCAATTTTCAGATCACGGGTCTCAATTCTTAGTCGGGGTTCGGTTTGCACTACACCTTTAAAAAATCTTCATTCCTTGCTATAATCTTTGTCTTTTTTTTTTATTTTCTCCAACCAAACACGAAACTAAACTAATGAACATTTCCTAACCAGGATCTGCTTGGATGGCCCTATCTCGCTCGTTTATCGACTACTGCGTGTGGGGCTGGGACAATCTCCCGCGCACGGTTCTCATGTACTACGCGAACTTCCTATCTTCCCCCGAAGGCTATTTCCACACGGTCATCTGCAACGCTCCCGAGTTTCGAAACACGACAGTTAACAGCGACCTTCACTTCATCTCATGGGACAATCCTCCGAAGCAGCACCCGCATTACCTCACGCTCGACGACATGCAGAGGATGGTCGACTCGAACGCCCCTTTCGCCCGGAAATTCCACCGAGACGACCCGGTGCTCGACAGGATCGACTCGGAGCTTCTTTTTAAAGGGAAAGGGATGGTTGTTCCCGGCGGGTGGTGCGTGGGGCCCACGGGAAACGGGTCCAACCCGTGCTCGGTTATAGGGGACGACACGAAGGTGCTGAGGCCGACGGAAGGGGCCAGGAGGCTCGAGAAGCTCACGGGTTTTCTTCTGTCGGAAGGTAATTTCAGGCCAAGACAATGCAAGAAGTAAAACGGGTCGAGTATTGGGTCGTGATTCTTGATTTGGGCTCTCGAGCAGTGGGATTTTGTTCGGGCAGGCTGTTTTATTTACATGGGCTCGAATTTCCGGGGCTGTTGCGAGCCGGGGGACAGGCTCGGGACAAGATGAGATTTTTCTTATAATCAAGAAGAGATATGGGNNTGGGTTTGCTTGAATGTGTTGTGTAATACTACAAGTCTATATGAGATTGGAGGTGGGTAGGAGTTAGAGGTAGAGAAGAAGTAGCTCAGATGCTGTGTTTGTGTTTAATGATTCAAAACAATTTGGTGTTTATTGGTTTTGTGTAATGTTGTTATCTATAGGCTGTAATATGTCTGATTTTATTGGCTCCAGCTTGGTGGCAACTGGCAAGAGCTTTCTTAATTTGGTTTTTCATGGTTTTATCATGCTCCATGTGCGAGTTTGAGTTTAGCTCGTTTATCAATATTTATGAGTTTAAATCGTAGAAAAATATATGAAAAAGAAAATTATGAGTCTTATTGAGTTTAGTTGAGCTTGGCTTGTTAAATAAACGAGTTTTAATCAAGCTTGAGTTTGACTCTTTTATCAAATGATACGAGTCAAACTCGAGCATTAACGAGCTGAGTCAAATCAAGCTCACGAGCAGCTCGTTTTGCTTAACAACCCATCCGCCCTTCATATAGTAAGAGCCAACAATAGTCTCATACATGTTCACATGAATGTGAACTGTGTGGTGAGTGTGTATTGATCCAATAATATTAGGATAGGACTGGATTTTCTTACCCTTTTTTGAGAATATAATTAATTGTGTTAAGTTGGATGAGATGAATAGTAAATTTTGTATTAAAAATTTATATCCAATGATAGTTTCATAAAAAAAGTTAT
>BKCP01003891.1:68760-81272 GCA_008636005.1 Striga asiatica
TATTTATAGTAAAATGATGACAAGCGCTCACAATCTTTGCTTCTATATATAGAGGAAAGAAAGTATAGATTAGGATGAGTGGTTACAATGACAAATGATACTGCAAGACATGGAACACCACATTAAAAAAAAAAGTATGCAATAAAAAAAATATAATTAATTAGATTTTTATATTCATAATCAAATAAAATAGATATACAAAAATATGGCAGTAAAATACGAAAACGACCCAATAGCATGATTTATCGTACCTAGTAGCAATTTTATGATGTTTGTTTTTATCTATGTATAAATAATCCCCTTATATATAATTTCAGAATGCGTTAAACTTAAGTAGCAGACTAGCACGTTTCGGAATCTTAAAAATTATGCTTCGTTGCTGGGTTTGGATATATATTACTACGTATTTTTTATAAATAATAATTATACTTGGGTTGTGATTGGTCGAAAAATGTGTGTATTTTATATATTTATTAGCGTAATTTTATTTGCGTAATTTTATTGCATTTACATGTTTTTCGACTTAATTATATATTAGATGGATTTTAGTGCTATGATATTTTTATGTTTTATTTTCAGATTATTGGAGTACTTTTATGGGCGACATAAATTCGGAAGATGATTGAAGCGGGCCGGTATAGGGACACGCCAAACCAGTCGAATTAAGGCCCACTGTAGGCTACCAATTTGGTGATTTTGTCACATGGTCCATAGTGCTAAACCAGCCAAAGAATTTGAAGGGGAGAATTAAAATAAAAGGCAACAACATAATTAAAAAGGTGTGGACTTACGCAGCCCGGAAGAATTAATTAAATTGGCAAACCACAAGGTATTTATATGATTCACGCACTCAAGGGAGAGGGGAATTATTGATTGGCGCAAGTCGTAGCAGCCGCAATATCGGAGCACAAGCAAAAAGAAAAAAGCCGCCACGCTTCAGCAACAGAGACGGGAATAAGACGCAGACAGAGGAAAAGTACGAGGAGCCCGATCAATCGCGGAGGGAGGCCGCACCCGCACTCGAAAGGGGATAATTCTATTCTCTTTCTTTTGTTTTTATTTATTATGTTAGAGTAATTTTTATTTCTAGTTCCGGTGATGTTGAACCTTACGACTTGACTATGTTTGATTGATTTTCTTGGTTGATGATTTTAATATCTTTTTGGAATTGTTTGTGTTATTTTGAATAATTCACCATGATGTGTTAGTCTTGTTTAGATTGATCACCTAGATTAGGCTTTTCATATCTACATCTGAGTTAGACCTGCAATCCGTAATTGTTGTTGTGTTTAATTCATAAGAGGTAACCGGAAGATGGTAACTACCGGGGATAACACGGCCTAATTAAGTGAACGAACGCGGTTGAGTTCACTAATTAGTCTAGCCTATTTTTCTAAATCGTAAAGCGGCTAATTGTATTAAATCTTGAAAACGTTTTTCTGGACTGTACAAGAAGTCAGGTTTAATCGTCGAGCGTCTCGCGGTTAAATTAAAAATAAGGAAAAATTCGGGTAACTGACCGTGTCGTTGCCTAGGGCTAGTAATTTCATAAGATAGTGAGATTTGATACCAGAATTGATTAGACAAGTCAGTCGAGGGTGTAGACGGAACCGTGAACTAGAAACTTCTCTTTATTTATTCTATTTTATTTTTATTTCCTTTGTTTATTAGGATTTTTAATAAGTTTAGTTTTTAAACCAATCCCCCCCATTTATCGCTTTTTATAATTTCAATTAATACGAAAAAATTCACGATTTGATTCACACTCCTCGTGGGATCGACCCTTGCTCGCCATTACTACTAGTTAGTAGAGGTTAGTCGAGGAAAATATAAATTTTAATTTTTCCGCGTTGCGACGCTCGGTCAGGTTGCATTAAATATCTATATTATTCATATTTAATGTGTGATTGATCAATTCCGTATTTTCTTATACAATTTGTTGATAAACGAATTTGATCAACGTTCACAATGTAAGATTAATGCAAAAGATTGCAGAAAATGAGATTTTTATTGAATATTTCGAAGTCGGTTTTAATACAAGAAGGTCGGTTTTTTATGAATTTCAAGTCGGTTTACTATGAGATATCCGAGGTGAATGTAAGAGCGTATATGATGATTTTTCGAACCCTTCTCTCGTTTTCGGAACCGCTATTTATAGGTATGTTTGGCACACATCCCTAGACAAATCATTCCCATTTTAATGAAGATTTGACATCTTAGGGGCGGCGATGACGTAGGAGAACCTTGTAGGCAATGATTAGCATGGGCGCGCCTCTATCGATGTGACGAGTGTCACATCTGTCGGATCGAAGTCGGTTTTTCTTGTGATGTCGGCATCTTGGTTAATTTTCGATATTCTGCGACTTCTTAATAAATAATTCTTTGACCGAATTGACCTTCTTCGAAGTTCTGACGACTTGTGTGGATGACCTTCTACGAGATTGTATCTGAACGTCATGTCACAATAAAGGGGCACTTCTCTGAACCGACGCGTCATTTAACCACGCGCCTCTCCATCTTCAACGGTTAGAAAATTGCGAGCGTATATATACGGATAAATTCACGGTTTCTATTCACTAAACCTTCATTTAAGCAATTGTTCTCTCAACCTATCTTCAGCATACTTCGTATTTTTCCTCTTCACCTTCTTCATCGTATTTCCGCAAGTCCCGAAACCTTCAAGAGTTTACATCGTTTTTCGGTAAGCCCTAATTTCTTCTTCTCACTTCGCAATTCCTTTATATCATTTTTCTGAGCTCTGATTATGGCGGCGAGTGGTGAGAACGTCGGTACGGGCAGCAGCAGTAGGACTGTGTCTGACCTGCGGTTGGATGAGGAATTAATGGAGTTGATGGGGGATTATTATCGGTGGGATCCTGTTTTTGTGGATCGTTTGGAGATTCGCAAACGTGACATTGAAGGAGATGCCGAGGTGGAACGGGATGTTCCTGTGAGGTCGGGTTATTGGAATCGTCCAGCCCGTCGATGGCCCGATGAAGCTGTTCCATTTTTGGGGGAACCCAGTACCATGACCGACGCCGACGTGGTTCTCCTCCGTGAGTGGGTACGAATCCCTTCCTCGGTGAGGATTTTCGCTCCCTATCCGGGGGAGAGGATTCATTGTCCTCCTCCGGGTTGTATAGGGATTTTTGCTGAAAGTCTGAGGTCGGGCTTGAGATTCCCACTAGACAACGTCATAACCGATTATCTGCGCGATTGGGGTCTCAGTCTCAGCCAGATCACTCCCAATAGCTGGAAGAAAATTATTGGGATTATGGTTCTGTTAGCACAAAAGAAAATCCCCTTCCCCACCATCGACGAGATGAGAAGCATTCTGTTTTTTAAGAGGAGTAGGGAGCGGGATGGAGTTCCTCCCACGGGTTGTTTTTTCTGTGCGGCGAGGCCTCAGTATGAATTGAAGATAGGGCAATTGGTCACTGGGATACCTGAAACCCTCCATGGTTTTCAGGACGAATGGTTGTGGGTTGGAGGGGATTGGCAGTCCCCCGACTTCCGACTTGAGGCCCCAATTGATGGGATGACTGTCCCAACCCGAGTTGTCTCTTCTTTCCGTAAGTTCTTTTCTTTCATTCAGAATTTCCTGACAGGTTGTTTTTCTTTCGCTAACAGGTCGGACCTTTTCGTATTTGTAGCAAAAAGAAAAAAGGAGCCGAAATTGAGCGGGGAGTTTAGAGATAAACTTGAGGAGATCGCAAAACTCAGTGTAGCGGACCGCAAGTGGAATTTGCTGACCAAGAACGCTAAGCTTGCTGAGGTGAAACTTGGACCGAAAAAGGCCATCCCCGACTTTGAACCTGGTGAGTTCTTGTAATACCAATCCAATCCATAGCCTTAAATTAAATGAATTCATTAAACATCAATATAATTATGGTTATTTGCTTTCTTCCGTCAGTTTACTATCCGCTGTTGGGATTTTTCGGGTTCCAATCAGTTCGAGAAGCGAAAGATTATCGCCGTAGGTTTTCAGTGAAAGATACCGAGATGGGTCGCATGAACTTTCTGACTAACTTGAAGAAGAAGGCTGTTACGGGTCGTGTCACGACGGGCGAAGATGTTGGAGTCACGTCGGGCGCACCAGCTACGGTTGCAGTTCCAGCTCCTGCTATCGAATCCGCAGTTGAGCCAACCCCTGAGATGAATACCGAGTTGGTGGTAGCTGTTCATTCTCCACCTCGGGAGGTTGAGGAAGAGGTTGCAGCTGCTCGTCCCGACCTCCATGTTATTGTTTCAAGCTCAGAGGATATTGAGGCTGCGCAGAAAACAGTGGAAGAGGCTTCTTCTCAACAGAAAAAGAAGAAGAAGAAGAAGAACAAGAGGAAAGCAAGTGAGGAATTCGACGTTGATCAAGAACGTCGTTCAAAGTCGAGACAAGATGTGGGCCAGCTTGACTTGGAAAGGAATGCTCCAATCCACCAGGATGGAGGAGATACGTATCTGCCAATAGATGAGGAGCGGATCTTGGAGCAGAATCTCCCAGAGGATGTGATGGAGAAGTGGTTTACTCAGTACCATTCCATGATCGTTCCCAAATTCAACAACAAATTTCACCAGCCCCCCCATGTGTTAGAAGCAGCTCGGGTTCCGATGATGTCTTGGGATCCGGCGACTGAGGCTCGAGTATCTGGGCTGTCGAGCTCATACAGATTCAGTTATGCCAAAGCGACATTGGGGAGAGCTTTGGTAGGCCTTTGTGCGATGGAAGACGAATTCAGGATGAATGCCGCTGCACTCAACGAGCGGAAAGACAAACTGGAACTTCGCGACGGTCAGCTGGCGTCATTGGAGGCGGACAAGGCCAGTCTGACGACCGAAATCGCAGACAAGAATGCCCAACTTGTTGTAGCAAAAACCGAGATGGAAAGTCTGGCTGCCGAGAAGAAGCGTTTGGAAGACGAGGTGCGCAAGCTCACTGCTCAAATCGGCGCATCTGAGATGGAGGCTCGGAATAACTTGAACCGCTACCAGAAGGAGATGGAGGACCATCAGCGGACTCGAGAAGAGCATCAGAAAACTCGTCAGGATCGAGCTGAGAAGGAAGCAAGACTGATCCGCATGGCTGAAGCACACGCTGCCGAGTTGAAGAATTTAGAGCAGCAGAAGGAAGCCTTTGGCGAGTTGAAGTTTTCGCAGGGGTTGGAGGAAGGCAAGGAACTCGGTAAACAAGAGTTCAGGGGTTCGGAGGAGATGGAGAAGGACATCGAGCTTAACTCTTGCCTAAATCTCCGTTGGGTGATCGACAGATTTGACGCGGGTCTGTATGGCGTCGGAGACTTGAAGGCCATTATGTTAATGAAGATGGACAGGTTCGGGTTTGACCCTGAGATTGAAGAACTTCATGTTCCTGCCGACGACGACGAACGTGCTTATTGCGAGTTGGTTCTGGCCAATACTGACGCCGACGTGACAGCTCGTGGATATCCTCCTCTGGACCCCAACAGACGGGCTGCTCTGCGAAAAGCTTATGTGAACATGGTTTTGGAGGGAGAGAAAGAGAAAAGGGCCGAGTTTGCTGATGTGTTTATTTCTACTCTGGCCGATTTTGCTGTCGAGAAGTGTCTTGAAGTGTTGACCCCAGCGCAGATTAAGAAAGAGGTTGTAGATTACGCCGAGAAGTTCATCGCCACTGCCGCTGAAAAAGATCTCGAGGTAACCGAGTTGGTGCAGGGGGTCGGCGACCACCAGACTGCTAAACTTAGGATCATCCCCAATCCTCAGGCTTTGGATGCTGCTATCTATTCCGGGCTAAGTCAAGTGGTGAAGGATAGCTCCATAATTCCGGAAGATGATGAAGAGATCCTGAAGGACGGGGACGTCCAGGAAAGTGAAGCTGGCAAAGAAGCGGAAGGTCTTCAAGTCGAGACCGAACAGGTCCTAGGCGAAACAGAGGTCGAGGTTGGGAAGGGTGATGAAGTCGAGAAGGGGAACGAAGCCGAGAAGTAGATGATGATGCCCGGGACTTAGATGCCGCTGATTGTTGTTTTTGCTTTTAGCATTTTTCCTTTTTAGATGTGGACCATCACGTTGGCACATCTTTTCGCATTTTTCTTTTAGATTGTATTGGACATCCCTTTCCCGAAATGAAATGAATATTTTGTCTTCCAACGTTCCGCTCTGTTTCTTTGCACATTCTCATATTTATCTGTAACCTCGAATTATGTTAGTTTATATATGCTTCGAACTTTCTTAAATCATTTCCCTACTTAGAATACTTTCAGTTTGAAAAAACTGATTTTGAGTATTTTAAGTAAAAGGCTGATTCGTGAGAGGAGTTCAAATACCTAAAGGTATTTGAGATCACCGTTAAAAGAACGTAAATTTGAGAAAACCAATGTAAAATATTCGACCTTTCTGTAATTCGTTGAAAAATCGACTTTAAAACAATTGGTTTCTTCTATAGAATGTCGACTGAAAAGTCGAATTAAGATATTTTGAATCACTTCGTAAGATGTCAATTTAAAAAACCGACTTCGGTTACTTGATTTTTTCGCAGAACGTCAACTGAAAAGTTGATTTATACAGAACGTCGGTTGAGTAGCCGACTTAAGATACTTGGTCTTTTTTACAAAACGTCAACTGAAAAGTTGACTCATAAAGAACGTCGGCTGAAAAGCCGACTTAAGACACTTGGTCTTTTTTACAAAACGTCAACTGAAAAGTTGACTCATAAAGAACGTCGGATGAAAAACCGACTTAAGACGCTTGGTCCCTTTTTACAGAACATCAACTGAAAAGTTGACTTTATTGGTAGAACTTTTTCAGATATTGTACATTCCACGGATACCGATGTGGCGTTCCATCCAAGTATTCTATCTGATAGGCCCCATTGGTTAGAACTTCGCTTATTCGAAAGGGACCTTCCCACTTCGGTTTTAATGGGCCAGGGTCGGGACCCACAATTCGTTTGAGTACGAGATCACCGACTTTGAATGTTCGAAGACGAAGTTTGGAATTAACGTACTTTTCGCTTCTTCGTTTGTAAGCAGCATTTTTGATGTCGGCCTGAGCACGTAATTCATCTACTAAGTCAAGATTGGCTCTCATATTGACCTGATTGTGTTCCTCTTCAAAATTCTGCACTCGGTATGTCGGAGATCCGAGTTCGACTGGAATCATTGCTTCTGACCCATAAGCCAATGAAAAAGGAGTTTCACCGGTTGAGGATCGAGCAGTAGTTCGGTATGACCAAAGAACGTTGGGGAGTTCTTCGGGCCAAGCTCCTTTTGCACTGTCTAGTCGGATTTTGAGGCCATTTTTTATGATCTTGTTCACAGCTTCAACTTGACCATTTGCTTGCGGGTGATATGGAGAAGAGAAGAAATGCTTGATTTTATATTCTTCGCAAAATTCAGCGAGCCTTTTGCCTTCAAACTGTCTTCCGTTATCAGTCACGATAGAATTTGGAACACCGAACCGACATATCAACACTTTCCAAATGAACTCGATCATTTTTTGCTCGGTGATCGTGACTAAAGGTTCTGCTTCGGCCCATTTAGTGAAGTAGTCGACTGCAACGACCGCATACTTTACTCCTCCCTTTCCAGTTGGTAAGGGTCCAATTAGGTCGATTCCCCATTTTGCAAATGGCCATGGGCTGAATACCGACCTGAGTGGTTCTGGAGTCAAGTTGACATTAGGTGCGAATATTTGACACTTGACACATCTTCTAACCCAATCTGCGGCATCCCTTTTCAGAGTTGGCCAGTAATAGCCCTGTCTCAGAATTTTGTAGGCTAATGCTTGCGATCCTGAATGACTTCCGCAAACCCCATCGTGGATTTCTTGCAACACAAACAGTGATTCTTGCTCTGGTATACATTTCAATAAAGGGACTGAGTACCCTCTTTTGTAAAGTGTTCCGTTGTCCAAAGTAAACCGAGCTGCACGAACTCGTAAAGCTCGTGCTTCCTTGGGATCTGACGGTTGAGTTCCAGTTTGGAGATATGCTATGATGGGATCCATCCAAGTGACAATCTGGTCCACGGGACGTGGTTCGGTGGCGGCGATTTGTTTCACCGAGGTCGAAGGGAGTTCTTGAGTACCGACCTGAACATACTCCACATCCTCTACTTGCGCACTTGAAGCGAGGTGTGATAAAGCATCAGCTTGAACATTAGAAGTTCGCGGAATGTGTTCAATTTCGAATTGGAATTTGGACAACTTCTTCATGACCAGAGCTAGATATGGCATTAAGCGGGGTTCTTTGACTTCAAAGGTTCCGAGTATCTGATTGACCAACAACTGGGAGTCTGAAAAGATGTGGACGCGCGTTATGTTCATTGCCTCTGCCAGATTCAATCCCGATAATAATGCTTCGTACTCAGCTTCGTTGTTGGTAGCGGGAAAGAGGAATTGAATTGAATGGCAAAAAACTCGTTGATTGGGATCAATTAGAACGATCCCTCCTCCTGCTCGGTTCGCGTTTGACGATCCATCGACGTATAACGTCCAGGGATTGGTGTTGGTAATTTCTTGGATTCCTGGTGTGAATTCGGCAATGAAGTCGGACAGGACTTGTCCTTTAACAGCAGTTCTGGGCTTGTAATGGATGTCGAATTGGCCTAATTCCACGGCCCATTTGACCATTCGGCCCGACGTGTCAGGTCGGTGAAGGATTTGTCGTAACGGAAATGCCGTCAGCACGGTAACGGAATGCTCTTGAAAATATGGTCGCAATTTCCGAGCTGCAGTGACAAGAGCAAAGGCCAGTTTCTCCATTGGTGGATATCTTAACTCGGCGTCATGGAGAGCTTTACTGACATAATACACCGGGTACTGTTGGGAATCTTCCTCACGAATAAGTACTGCGCTGATCGCCGAGTTGCTGACCCCGAGGTACAAATACAACATCTCATCAACCTTCGGCTTCTGCAAAGTGGGAGGTTGAGACAAGGCTGTTTTGATGCTATCCAAAGCTTTTTGACAATCATCAGTCCACTCGAATTGTTTTCCCTTCTTTATTGCGTCAAAGAAGGGCTTGCACCGATCCGTGGACTTAGATATGAAGCGACTCAGGGCAGCGAGCCGACCTGTGAGTCCTTGTACTCCTCTAACTGAAGTCGGTGGCTTCAAGTCCAGAACAGCCTTAATCTTCTGAGGGTTTGCATCTATTCCCCTTTGACTGACTACATAACCTAAAAATTTTCCCGACTTTACCCCGAACGTACATTTTTTTGGATTTAGCACCATGGAATAATCACGTAAAATTCCGAACATTTCATTCAAATGAATTACGTGATCATCAGCATTTACCGACTTTACAAGCATATCATCCACATAAACCTCCATGGTACGCCCTATCAACCTTGAGAACATCTTGTTGACTAACCTTTGGTAAGTGGCCCCCGCATTCTTCAATCCGAATGGCATCATGGTATAGCAGTATAGGCCCCTTGCTGAATAGAATGAAGTGTGTTCAGCTTCCTCGGGATCCATTGGGATTTGGTTGTATCCTGAATAGGCATCCATGAAGCTCATCAACTCATGACCGGAGGTAGCATCCACCATATAGTCGATATGAGGTAATGGATAGCTATCTTTTGGACAAGCGGTGTTGAGGTCGGAGAAGTCAATGCAAAGGCGCCATGTCCCATTACTTTTCTTCACCAAAACAGGATTGGACACCCAAGTCGGGTATTTGGCCTCTTTGATGAATTTGTTATCGATGAGCTTGTTGACTTCTTCCTCTAAGGCCTGTTGTCGGTCTGGACCGAGTTTCCTTCTTTTCTGGATGACGGGTTTGATGGTGTGATCAATGTTAAGTCGATGACAGGCTACCTTTGGATCTATTCCTTTCATGTCTTCGTGTTTCCATGCAAAGACGTCGGTATTGGACTTTAGAAATGAGATGAGTTTGGTTCGAATAGGTTCTTGGAGATTGGCCCCAATACGCAATGGCTTATCGCAGATTGGTTCATCGACATAGATGATTTCTATCTCCTCAGATGGTTCTGCTCTTTTTTCTTGCTTCTTCTCTTTGAATTGACTCCGTGGGTCTAACTCGTCTTCTTCCACGACCGGCTCTTTTCCAGGTCGTCTTCCTCTATCTCGGGTAAGGTCTTCCTCACTGGGATTTGAAGTCGGGATTTTTGACGTCGGCAGAACTTCTGCTAGCGTTGTAATAGCTTCGGGTGGGTCTGAAGTCGGAAATGCCGATGTCAGCTGGATTTCCGACTGAGTTGTGGCAACTCTGAGATTGACATCTTGGACGTCTTCAGGAATTAGATTTCGTGGAACTCGGGTACAGTCGATTATTCTTTCATTTTCATCAACATGCATCTCCAGATTATGGATCTCTCGAGAAGGGATGGCTAAGATTAGCTCACGGGCTCCCAACTGATCACCATAATGGGTCCCCTCACCATCAGCGGTTGGAAACTTGATCGAATAATGGAAAATGGACACTGCTGCTCGCAACTTGTACAAGGCTGTCCTTCCGATGATAGCATTGTATTCGTTGTTGATGTCCATGATTTTGAAATTTTCCATGATAACCTTAGATGTCTGCCCATATCCGAACCTGATAGGGAGAGTTATTTCCCCTAATGGATGGGACACGCTTCCGTTGAATCCGTGTATTTTATCATTGCTGGGGCGAACGTCGGCCGTATCAAGTCCGAGTTTCCTAAAGGCCTGAAGCATAATGATACTTGAATATGCACCTGTGTCCACCATTATACGATGAACGGGGATCCCGCAAACTGGGGCGGTTATGATTAATGCGTCTGAATGAGGATGATCAAACAGGCTTGCATCTTCTAATGTGAAAGTGATCGGACACGTGCGCGTGTTGATGGTTTCCCGGAGATCGGTATTCATTATTTGTTTCCCCGAGTTGTAAGCCTTCCTGGCGTATGCTTTGGCCTGCCGACGTGAGGACGTCGGCTCATCTCGATTAGTGTTAACTCGGGGGACAGAGCCTAACCGAATTGGGATTTGAGAAGTGCGGTTAGAGTTGGGGCTGTCGCAGTCCCTGTTTCTTTTTCCGAGTCGGTCGTCAACCGACCTGGATCCTCCTGCCCCGATCATGAATATTTCCTTCTCTCCTTGTTGTAGACGGATCCTTTTGGGATTCATCACATCTTCGTCATCTTCATCTCGGTCAGGAACATGAGCTATTTGTTTCCTTTCTTTGCTTTCATGTTTGGTAAACTTTCGCACTTGTGGATTTCCAATCAACCTTAGGAGAGCCGACAATAGACTTAGGCATTCATCGGTATTGTGACCTGGAGATCGGTGATAATCACAATACCGCGACTTGTCCAATTGACTTTCGGGAGTCTTGACGGGTCGGGCTTCAGGAAGGATTCCTTTTCCCTTGATCTCTTGGTACACCGTTGCTGCACCGACCGAGTAGATGGATCGGTAACCTGCGTTTAGATCTTCCTTGTATTGTCTTCTAGCAGCTTTTATGTCGGTGTCGCTCTGCTCTACTTTATACGATTCTTTGGAGGGTGAATTCTTAGATGAGTGACCGAGGTATTTCTTTTTCTTATTTTCAGAAGTTGGCTTCTGCTCTTTTGATGAGGAGAATTCAAAGTTGGGAACCGACATGGATTCTTCAGCGATAACGTGTTGTTGAGCGCGAACAAGGAACTCTTGAAAGGTGTTGGGTTTGTTCTGACACAGCGCCCAGCGGAACATGGATCTCGGCTTTAATCCAGAGATTGCTGAGACAAGAAGTGTCTCAGGATGACAAGGTTCCATGTTTTGCACGCGTTCATTAAAACGTGCAATATAGTCCTTTTAAACTTTCATCCTCTTTTTGGACTATGTTCGTAATAGATTCCTTAGGTATCAAACTGATTTGAGCCCCGATGAAATGGGACCTGAAAGCCGACCTGAGTTGGCCCCAACACCTGATTGATTCAAGCGGTAGCGAATAGTACCACTTCTGAGCTTTGGGACCTAAGGTTAAGGAAAACATACGACATCGTAAAGCATCGTCAGCACCATGCAAGTCCATCCATGACGTGTAATGTCCGAGGTGGGCATCAGGATCCGCGTTTCCGTCGTAGAGACCAATTTGGGGGACTTTGACTTTTCCTGGTAACGGTCCTCTAGTTAACTCGGTTGCTAGAGGAGAACCGACTTCCATATAAATATGGCCCGATTCTGGCACGTGAGGATGCTGATAAGGTCTGATTTGAGTGTTTCGCCGGGCTTCAAGCTCTGCCACCTTTCTTCTTAACGCCTCGACTTCGGAAGCGTTACGTCGAGCGGAACGATTACGCTCAATTTGCGCTCTCAGGTCAGCCGGGTGCTCGTTTGGTTGAAATAATGAACGTGCCGCACGGGGAACTCTGGGCATATGCTGAGGGTAACTTTCAACTTGTCGAGGGTGACTTTCAGCAACCATTTCTGGTTGATTCATTTCTGGTTGATTCATTTCCACCGGCAGTACGTTGTTCACCGGCGGAGGGGGTGGATTGCGTGGTTGTGAAGTAGCGTGGGACGCCGCTTGATTATTGTTATCCCTTGGTAGGGGAAGACCT